>NTHP01000537.1:311226-327938 GCA_003416845.1 Oplegnathus fasciatus
ATTTGTTGTGCTCAGAGCAACCATCTGCATGTTTCATGAACATTATGAAATGAAATCATGTTTTGGAGGCAAAAAAAAAGGTCAATATTTTCAGATCTGTCAGGTGTTCTAATAATTTTGGCCACCACTGTAAGTATTGGCACCATTTTGAGAAATTCAAATCTGATTGAAAACAAAGAACGAGATTGGACTCACCCGTGATAAATCGTCAGTGCTCACATGACTTGAATTAACCAATGAATGATGGCTTTAATGCTTAAAAATGTCACTTTAGTCCCTGTTCCTTCTTTTCACAATGCTGGAGACAAGAAAGCTGTCTGAGGGCATCAGAAGTGAAAATGAAACACAAGATTTCTAAAGGGTATGAGGCCATCTCCAAAAACCATTCATCCCTGTTTCAAAAGTGTGCAACGTTATTAAGAAGTTTGTTACTCATGGAACTGTCAGGAACCTCCCAAAATGTGGGGGAATGAGGAAAATCTTTGAGAGAAGTCGTCGAAGGGTTGGTGCAAGCTGTGGAAAAAACACCACGGAAGACATCCAAAGAGTAGAAGGCTAAACTAAGAAGGGCTTTATGGGCGATGGCCAAGGAGGACCCCACTGCTGAAAGAAAGACATAAAAAGGCACGAGTGGTCTTTGCCAAAATGTAACTCAACAAACCACAATCCTTCTTGGCAAATGTTCTGTGGACCAAATTAAAGCTCTTTGGCAATGCAGACCAGCAATTTGTTTACAGGCGACGAAATGAGGCTTATAAGGAAAAGAACGCCTTACCTGCAATTAAAGGATCCAGATTATCCATAATGTTGTGGGGCTGCTTTGCTGCCTCATCTACTGGAGGCCTATACCGTATGAAAGGAATCATGAAATCAGAGGATTACCAAGACATTTTAGAGCGAAATGTGCTACCCAGTGTAAGAAAAGTAGGTTTGGGTCAAAGATCATGGGTCCTCCAGCATGATAAAGACCCAAAGCACACATCCAAAAGAATAGTTGAAAGGGAAAAAAAATGGACTGTTTTAAACCGGCCAGCAAAGAGTCCTGATCTGAATCCAATTAAAAATATTTGGAGAGAGCTGAAATCTGCCACTGGGGAAAGGAATCCTGCAAGAGCTTGAGTTGGAAGTAACTGTCAGCAGACCGATGCAAGAAGCCTAAAGATGGCCGTCACTGTTGCCAAAGGATGCGCGACCAAATATGAGGGAAGGGTGCCTTTAATGCTGTCCAGATATTTTATATTTCTGCTTTGAAATAACTACATGTAAGTTGAAAGGGAATGTCTCTTTGTTGAATAACGCTGTATCATCAGAATATTTTAATATGATGTCCAAAGTTGGTACATTGCCATTTATTTATGAAGATATTAAAAATGTCAAACAAAAAAATCCAAGGGTGCCAATAATGTTGACCAGAACTGTATATCCATTTTTCTCTTACAGTATAAAACACACAAACATTATAAAATATTTCACCATCTATTATGAAAGTAGTCACTACCAATTGAAATTTCCAGGTCAAGCATATGTGTGTCTGTGGATATAGCATGTTGAAACGAATCCGCAGCTCTGAGGAGATTAATGAGCCCATTTGTGTTGGAAGAATGAAACTTTTGGAGGACATAATTGAGAGAATCCCAGCTGCAGCACACGGTGGTCGAGATAAAATCCCAAAGCTTAATTTTTCCTGTGAATTTCTGCTCACATTTTGACAGACACGGCAGCTTCTCATCTGCACTCAATGGTGCAAAATGAGATAACTGGCTAAGTAATTCTACTGCAGAGCCAGGCAGAGTCATTCAGCCATTTGTTCACAGTAATGGGCTCCCCCTCTCCACTGTCTGTTAGCAGGAATTAACCTGATAATGAGTCTAAATTAATTACTTTCATATTAAATTAGGATATTTTGCTGTCATAGGTCCCACTGAGTAATAGGAGACTTTAAATAGAGTCAGAATATTTTGATTTTAATGCACCATTTACATATTATTATATATTATTTCAAATACACCAAACACTGAAGAAACTGCAACAACATTCAGAGTGAATAAGGACTGCAGGACAGTACAACAAGCAGTGTAAATTAAATTTGTCTAAGTGGCATGTGAAGGTGACTGATGATCCCAAATCCCTAACAGGGCAATAAATCATACTTACATAATGTCAATAATTGTTATGCAGAGCAGTCCTTTGTCGATTGTGGTACAAGGTGATCTCATATGAGAGGAAGCTGCCAGGCTACAAATCTGAGTCCCATGTGACCCATCCTTCCACATAAACATTAAAGTGCGTATTTGCGTGTATGTGCTGTAAAGGTTAAGTTGGTCTTTTGTTGTTGTATTTTCCAGTGTGTGTGTGTGTGTGTGTGTCCTAAAAGGTCAAACTGACCAATTTCTACTTAGTGTGCCCACTGTATGTGTGCAGAAGTCTTTCTGGGTTTGTGTTTATCTGTGTGTCTCTCTTTAATGAAGCCTGATTTCCTGCTGGCGAGTCAAAGCTGTGCATAGCTGAATGTAACAAAGAGAAAAACAGGGCTAATTCACTTCAGCGGCAGCATATCGAGAGGACATTTTAGAGCCAGCATGATAGAGAGAAACAAGACTTGGTCAAATGTGCGCTATTGTGGCCAAATTGTTACAGGCATAGTCAGCGGTCATGTCTATAATGTGAATTCCTGGATATTAAAGGTTCATCTGCAGTTTTCTGTAGTGGTTCCAGTAATATTTGTTCTTAAAGTGTACTGAGGTAACATATCACATGACACGTTAAGCTCCATCTGAGTAAAAAAATGTGATAAATGCAGTTGCAAGAACAAAACTTTCCACTCATATCTTAAGAGGTTTGATTTGAAAGAGAACTTATTCTAATACTAATTATAACTATTCTAATTATCTATTAACTCCCTGCTCTTTCATTCGTTTCTATCTGCGGGATGTCTCCTTTTTCTGACTCTCTGTGTTGAGTGTTTTGTCAGTGTTTGAAGAATGGTTAAACTTTGTGCTGTCTCTCACTCTCTGCACAGCTGATTTCTTGTTTCTCTCCTCCTCTGCTCTGTGCTGGACTGTTTCAGTCTGTAACCATCGTCTCTGCTTCTCACAGCAGCAGGTTTTTATCTTGTTTGACAGTTTCATTCCCTCATGGTGAATATCAGGTATCGTGTCTGTGCCATCTGTGCGCATATGATGTACTGTGACGCACTGACGGAGTGTGGACTGGTTATTGTTTCATGTGAAGTGGGTGTGCGTTTGTTTGTGCGATTCTCAAGTCAAGAGTGTCATGATCTGAAATATGTATTCATTCTTTTGATCAGCTACTTCAGTGGAGTGTGTGACTATAAGCTGTAAAACAGGAATAACAGTGGTAGTACGAAGTAGTGTAGTCTTTGTCAGCCATGTTAACTACATACCGCTGGGTCGACGGTGTTGGCATCCTAAATATCTCCAGTATGCTGCAGCCAGAGACCGGAGAGCATACCGTTACCGTTGTGCCGTTCCAATCAGCACTCGGATGCGATTGTCTCCCTTTCAGAAGCTTTGTAATCCAGCCTTGAACTGCGGTGTCTTTTTGGAGAAATCCAACACTGAATGTCTTCTGTGATTATTCATCAATTTTTCCGTGTTGAAAACAGCTGTTGTTGTTGTTAGCCGTCCATTAGCAATCCCATGATGCCTTGGGTTGAGTCTGTTGACCAACCAGAGGCTGTGTTCATGACTTGCCGACCAATCAGAGACAGTTTCTGGCAGGGGATACACGGTCCCAAATAGGCTACCTATATAGTTTCTCATCTGCGGTCCCAGTCAATCCCATTCAAAGCTCCACAATGTGTGGCGGTGACGGAAGGGTAGACTGCTCCTTCTCTTGTAATCATTAAATTGGCACTATCCACCCGTAATACTAGCCTATCCATTTTGAAAGAGCAACGGCCAATGAGGAAACGCCAACACTTGACCAATCGTGTAACTTCATCACTCACTCACTCACTCAGTGACAGACTTTTGCGTTTTTAGGGCTGGCCCTCTGCGGTCCAACCAAAAAAAGCAGCATTCTCTGATGTCCAGTCATGGCCTTCTATTGAAAACTAAATGTGTAGAAAGAAAGGTTAAAACTATGATGGAGTGTGATGGCTGTTAGGAATGAAATGGATTATTGTCACTTTTTTCTGATAAAATAATTATAACAGTTTTACAATTGTTATTTTATTTGATAACTTGATTTACTTTGCAGATTCACATTGATAATACAAAACATAATCAACAAATAAATTATGATGTGTTATAGGTTAAAATGAGATAAAACTTTACATATAATGTAGGTACCAGGGCCGTGTGGAGGCCATGTCTTCTGTACTTTTTCCCAGTAAATTAGGGATTTTAGAAACCCTGGGGGAGTTTACATTTTACTTTAAAGGTGTTATTGATAAAATAAAAAAAATAATACATCCACAGAGCTTTTAGAAAGGTGCTGAATAAAAGTAGGGCTTTTAGTATGGCTTTTCCTTAAAAAAAATGTTATCAATATCACCTTTAATTAAAAACCCTACACATGGTGGGTATTATTTATACATATGCATATATATACATATATATGTATGCTGCTAAATATGTCCAATATTGATGACTTTCGGCATTTATGTTGGGAAATATAAAGAAAGTATAATTGAACAATTAATACATTTTTGGTGTGCAGATGTGGCACATCAAGGGCTCATGAACTCAGTATTACTAGTCTTTGCTACATCACCAGGCCCTTATAATCAAACTACTAAAACTGTAACTATGGAAACATAAAAGTAAAATCCTTCAGTTTTACTCCTACTCCAAAACTTAAGAGCTATTTAGCTATTTATCAAATTTATTTTGACATAAAATACTCTTAAATTTAAGAGACCAGTGGTCTTTTCAGTTAGTTAAGAGTAGATCCTGGATGACTGTAGAATGGAAACAGAGGTGAGCACACACCCTCTGAGATGTATTTTGGATACTTCAATACACATTGGTCATCATGAAAAATACATTACGTGAGTGAATTGTACAAGTAAGAATAGAGTAGTCCTACGTATATGCAGCTGCTGCTTTCTTGTAAGCTGTTTTCCAAACACATATTTGAGAGGATGTTACGCCACTTATCACAAATATGATAAATATTAGATAGAAATAAAAAGTACTTCACATACGTTTTGCCAGAATAATGTCTGACCGAAAAAAATGCAAGGATTTTGAATAAAGCAATGAAAAACGTGGCAAAGGTACTATAGAGTAAATCCAATCTCTGATTTGCTCTGCCAGCCCTGAGTATAAATGTGTTAATCATGTAATCAATTGCACGCTGCTCATAAAAGAACCTCTAAAATTTGCGTTGGAGTCAGTCGCTTCAAAAATGTGTCTTGTTCTCAGCTTTTGGAAATTGGCTCTTTAGAGACATAGAGAAGTGTAATCCTTAGATGCTGGATAAATACTCACCTTGGTATGAATGTATGACTCAACGTTGTTCCAAAGAATCCAAAAAGTTATAATGTCCTTTAGTATAACAATTTTATTAACCACAATAATGCCCCTTACCCTGCCATTACACAGGAGACAGGGATGCCTGGGGGAAAAACAAGCATTGGTCGGTCAGAATAAAGAATTTCAGCTGGGGGTTAAACTCACTTCAATCGTTAGGCATAATGGCTTTTTTTCCCCACTTTCTTATTGTGCTCCAGAAGTGCTGCCACCCGTGGTCAGTGAAGAAATACTTAATCTATCCAAAATGATCATATAATGTGAGACTTTCACAGAGGATACCAAGGTGGATATGCTGAAAATCTCCCTCTTACCTGGATAATTCAACCCAGAAATGTTGTGGTTACCAGGTGCTAAAGATGCCATAGATACTGTCCTTTTTAAAAGCCCAAACTAAAAGCTCTTCCACAGCAAAATAAAAACCATCTGTGAGGATACAGAAAGTCTCAGCACAAATGAAAAGCAAATAATCTGAAAGCAAGTAAAAAACTCCAGTCCGGCACTCGTGTGCTTTCTTGGTAAAGACTCCTGGGTGCTGTTCAAAGTAATAGTCTCCGTTATTATCTCTCCCAGCAGCCACAGCAATGAAGCCTCGCCAGAGAAGTTTTAGGAGTTTTTGCCTTTCATTATGCAAAAACTTCTTTTTAGAAATTCTGATCTGTTTTCAGAGCACATAACTTTACAGAAAGCCGTTTTTTAAAAATGCTTACTAATTACCTATTTAACAGCAGATCCCAGGAAAATGCTCACAGGCCAGTAGAACATGCCATTTTAATTGACCCTGCTGTGCACAGTAGTATTTCTGCATCAGCACTGAGCTGGATGAGCTCTTGTCTGTCTGCTTGAAACTTGTCTATTAAACAACATTCCCAAATGTTTTCTTATTAGTGTCTATCAAATCTGATGTAAACTTAAAGAAAAGGAACCATTATGTTGTCCCTAGCTAATATATTTGTTTAACAAATAAGTCAATTATTTAATAGCACATTTTGATTGTTTTGGGGGATTATTTACAAGGAAGTAGTATTAAATATACCTACACAGCTGAATGAGCAAGGCATCTATCAGTATCCATGGTGACGGATGATTCCCATTCATGGTGGAGAGTGGCAAGGGCCCCCAAAATGCATCTCCTCCTTGACGCGGAGAGCCCTCTACAGCTGGAAGGGGGACTTCATACGGCGTGACAGCCCGTCAGCTGCTGATCTCGCAGCCAGCAGCCCGGCTCCTGAGACACAAGTCAATGTCTTTCGTCATCCCAGTGCTGATTTTGTTTTATTTTTTAATATACAAAAACAGATGGGATAACAGGCATAATCACCAGAGCTGAGCTGAGCTGGAGCAAGAACGCTGCTGTCCTATTTGCAAATTGTTCGCTACTACATCCTCCCGTCCTCGGGAGTTTGGACTGCCAAGTACATGAGTCCGAACTCAGGGTGCTCGGTGTAAAGAAAGGCCTTGTGTCTCTTAATGTGTCTCTGTCCGTGGTGCTGAAACAGAAAACTCAGTCTCTCTTTCTCTTTTAAAATGAATACACACAAGAAGTACATGAAATGTATCCCTGCCCCTACACTAATACCACTGCACTATTACTACTTCTCCCACTACCTCTGTGATGACTGCAAACACAGCACATTTTTGAAAGGTTATACAGTAAAAATGAAAAAAAGTCTTAAGGGCAAGCAATGAGTACATGCCCTAGAGGCACGAAGAGCTCAGGAGGACATCATTAATATGTCCTTGGCACTGGTTACTCAACACAAAATGAACGACACATCCCACGAAATGTGTGTGTAGAAGTAAGATCACGTGTGTGCTGATGTATCACGAATAAAGCCCAAATTTTTGTCTTCAATGAAATGCTGTTGAAACCCAACTCCAAGACTCAGATTGCACATCTTAGGACTGTCTCCCACTCTGTAACACCAATTCCCAAATAGTGTGATTTTGTCCTGTCCAGAGCTCGTATACTCAACTTGTCTTTCCTCAAACTCCAGGCCGGTTTGACCTTTAAGGAGCAAGTAAATAAAGTAGTGCAGTCCCCCTTCCTTTAATCGAGAAATGCACAAAAATCTAGTGTTTGGAAAAGGTCAGCCATGCTGTTATCCTATTTTTCCTCACAGAAACATTATATTTCTGCATCAGACAGACGTCACTTTCTCCAACTTGTTTCGAATAAAGTATAGGGCCTAGTGGAGAGACTGCATCCTCCGCATATGTAGCATTCCTGCAGTGGTTCCTAATTACTTTTAGAAATGATTTTCATTTTACTGGTCACCTTTAAATCAAACTGAGATCTCTGCAGGGATCTTTTGACTGTTCTTTGACAGTTAACACACAAGACTGATGGTGACTGAACTTCGTAATTAGAGGCTTTGAGAAAATTAGGCTTTCTGAATCAGTATTGTTTTTTTATTTCTTGTTAAAACACTTCTGTAAACTTCTTTTCATGCAATACCATATTGTGGATATATTGTCTACCAGTCGTGTCCCCAAACGTTTCTCATCTCACTCTTCTTACTTTTATACTTTGTAGAGTTTTTTTCTTTTTCTATATGAAGAGATAGGCAGCTCTCTTTTCTCCACAGGAATGTTAACTCAAACTTCAATTTCAGTTTATTCATAGTGCATATCACCCAGGGAGTCTCTGCACATTTTACAGACAAAAGCCACTTTAAGTTCCAGTCTGCACTAAGCTGTGAATAACGCAGTATTAAAGCTGCAGTGAGCCCTATACCTTTACAATGATAAGGGATTCTCTCGCAGTCAATTTTGAGTTTTTGCACCAAAGTTCGGGGTACGCATTGCATGAGTTACAAAAGAGACTGCGGTAACTGTCAGAATTTGTTTCCATTATTACATAGATTCTTTCAGTGTGCTACAACAGAGTGCCATATTTCTGTCAGTGTGATTTCCACCATTGTTCATGTCCTTTGGGCTTCGATCCAGCGGCAGTTGGTGCAGGAACTGGAACAGCTAAAGGTGTAGAAGTACTACAGCTCTGGGGGAAATATGTTGCAGCACATTAGCATGCAGAGCTGGACCAAGGAACCATGAATTGACCACCAAATAGACCATCAAATCAACAAAATTACTTTTATTTTTCATTGAACTAACATTGTTGCTTCTGCCCTCCAGTCTGGTGTTAAACTTACAGGCATTTCTAATCCGAGTGCCGTTGTAATCAACAATGAAAATGTGTAATGATATTCCAGTGTTTCTTAATCTGCATTATGAGTTTTTTTTTAAAAAGTGCTGTGTAAAAACTAAAAACTAAGGAGAAAAGGTCAATTTTTGAGAGACATTTGCATGTCAGATATATTAAGACAGAGATTGTTTTTTATCCACTTACTTGCTCTACACCTTTACCATGGTAACAGCTTTTAAAAGGTATTTCATCAAGAGGAGAAACAGCCTTGACCGTGGTTTCCTTTCATTTTCATATAATCACAGTATCTCTCGCTGATGCATTTGGCTGATTAAATTCTTCAGATGTGAATTAGTGGGAGCAGTTTTCTCCTTTTAAGTGTACAATTATCACAAACAACATAGGTGGTGCTGGAGTTTCTGTGTATTATAATAATAAATCTTTAATCCTGGTTAGACCTGAAAAACTATATTTGAACATGTCACCACAGGGGATGAATTAACTGTACTCAGTATCACTCATAACAGGTACATTTTAAATGAATGATTGGCACTCCCAGCACTGTGACAAGAGAGTTGTTTTGACTAATGGCTGTTTACTTCATTGTGCTTTGTAGTTCTCTTTATTCACTCATCTTTAAATGCAATGAATACAAAGTAGTGGGTCTAATACCTTTGGCTTGTACTTTTAAATGTGTTTTCGGCAGTGTTAAAGACTGTTTGTTGTTTGTAAATGTCCAGTTGTTTGGTAGGCTTGTACTTTCAAAGGTGAAGTCTTGTGTTTTATTCTGTTTAGTAAACTGCTGTGAACCGCGGTCAGTGCAGAGGGCAGGGTCTCTGCAGATACAGACACCGCCACACACTTCTAGCAGGTCATAAGTGATGATTGAGAGGGATTGTTTTTTAGGAAAATCCTACATGTCGTTAAAGCTACAAGAACCCCAGAAGTAACTGAGTCCTGTGTGGCATCTCATTCCACTTATATAGTGTGTGTATATATACAGTATATACTATATTACAGCATATGGAAACAAGGAGAGTTTTTGCTTTTATAAAGATGTACACTGATTTGGCTTTTCTGAGACTACGTGGGAGGCAAACAAGATCACGATCACCATTAGTTTTCAGCCTTCACCTTGGAACAGCCAGAAGTCCCTCTGATGATACGACACTTCTCTCAGCCTTCAAGTGTGGAGGTGGGTCTTGAACAGCAGTAGCTGAAAGTGCTGCAGTGTAATGTTTAGTCCTGGGTCAGTTATTTACCCTTTCAGCTGTTTTGATGCATCCCACTTGCCCATGCACCCTTTAAAAACATAACTACTGTAGTTTGCTGTAGGAAAGCCACCTCTTAATGCAACTATTTGTGGCGAATACAGTTTCATATAGCACTATTAAGACCCAAGGAACATTTCAAAACCGTAATAATACAAAAACACTATTAAGACAAGTTATTTTAAGTGTTTACAGTGATACAAATACTGTTACTGCATAGCTCACGGTCTCAGTAATTAAGATACGGTAGGTTTTTATGTTGAATTGCAGGACGTCTATGTCTGCTGTTCTCAAAGAAAAGTCAGCACAGTGAAATTGCAAGCCTTGTATAACCACATTGTGCCAAACGTCGGCCACAACACACAGCAACAATTATGTCTGAGAGCATCATTTCTTCACCTCGGCAAGACGGCGACATTGTCTCACTCATACGCTTTGTTTGAATTGCCAGTCGCCCACTCTCTTGTCCCTGTGCTGTTGGTTCTGCATCTGCCTGTGCATTCCTGTCCACACTTATAGCCTCTGTGTTAAAGGTTTCATCTGCTGCGCTCTCTTTGACCTGGAAAACCACTCACTGTATGTGGGGTTGACTTCACTGTGACAAAAGTGTTATCATGGTGCCAAGGCTGGAGGTGATTCAGGCATTTCGTGTTGGTGTAACTGCAAATGCAAAATATTTCTCCATTTGGTTCTACAGCCAATATCACTAAAGTTCTAATGTATAAAGATCTAATCTGTGTTGTTCATTGGTGGAAAGACCAGATGCACTAAAACAAGAAAAGACAAATAAATGAATAAATAAAATGATTAAGATACAAATAAATAGTAAAATGTGATAATACTAAACTGAATAAAAAGACCTTAAATGAACACAGTCTGGTGCAAGTCCCAGATCAGCATGTATAAATACTGAATGCACCGAATGATTTAAGGCGCATTAAGATTGTGCAATAAAAACAATCTTACAAGTCTATTACATGTCACGCTGTGCCAGAATGTTACAATATGTCACGTCAGATTATGTGAGGAACACCTGGTGAATCATAGCGATACGATGTAAATAGAAAATCAAACAGACAGGCAGAGACATGTCATCAACTCTCAATCTGTTTACGCCGCTCTCATGTTTGGAGAAGTTGTAAACCAGTAAACAAGCTTCGGCCACAACGCTAGCAATGAAATTTTGTAAAGTGAGTTTGAGGTACGTCTGTTTTCTTACCCTCCTTTACTCCTTCATGTATAGATGGGGCACTTGATACATGGAGAGAGTAAGCGATGCACAGCGATGGACATCTTTACATATGAAGGTTATTTGCATCATTCTGGCTGCTCCAGGAGAAATTCAGGCGACTGAAAAGTCAGTTTTTCAAGGTTCATGGTTCATTTATTTGTCATTCAATAACACAGAGTTGCACAACGAAAGGTAAGCTGTAGTCCCTTCATGCTACACAAAAAAATATTATTTATGGTGGAGTGTGGAGGATGAATTGAGGAGTATTATATATTATTATATTCATTTTTCAGGTATTTTCAGTTAAGACACTGTACTGTAAGAACACATCTCTCCAGTTTTGAAAAGGCAGGACCTGAAAAATTAGATAACCACTTAAGATTAGAGACAGAGCACATTAATTCCCATCTGCCAATCATTGTTTAATACAATTTAGGATCCCACAGACTGCACTACTCAAGAGTAAAGTTACACAAAATAAGTGTCTGCGGTGTGTGAGAAATGCAAGTTCTTAGAGGCAGACTTAATTCATAGCTATGCCGTATGTCCCTGAATCCAGGAGCACTGGAATCGAATGTTTGGTCTACAAATTCCAGATAATTCCAGACCCTATTTTGATCATTCTTCTGAGGATTTAAGCAAACCCCAGACTACGCCCAGCAAAAACTCTACTCCTATGGAAGGAAACTCTGATTTTCTGGAAAAACACAGAAACACCATCACTCAAACAATGGCTGACCGCATTAACACATATTTTGCATCTGGAGAGGATCAGATAAGTCCTCAAGGACAAGCTTAAAGAATCTGAAAAAATCTGGCAAGAAGACTTAAATAGCACTCACAGTAAGGGGAGGGAGGGAAGGGAGGGCTAGAGGTTGTTTTTTTTAGCATAGTATTATATTACACCATTGTATTATGACTAATACAGTGGTGCTTCACAATACAAACATTTGAAACAGAGGTAAGTATGCTTTTAGCAGTAGCATTACGCTACCTTGCCAGTGTATTTTGTGTAATTTTCTGTTGGTTTGTAAACAGGGATCATATAGCAACAGTCATATTGTGGGAGTTTTGACCACAATTATCTGACTGATGACCAAAGATGTCATTCTGTTTCTTTCAAATCTTATCTGGGATAGCCCAAAATTGGAGCAGAGAGATTTATACCCCAGGACCATGGTCTTGTACTGAACTGAATTCTGACAGCAACAGGTGGTTATTGGAGTTTTCTGAGAGCTGAAATGATGTGCTCTGATATTTTGTTTTAGCTGTATTTTGAATTGGCCGTGGTCTGTGAGTGGTTTCATTAGACACACAGAGAGGGAACTGCAACAATCCAGCCTACTCGCAACGAAGGAGGAGCTTTTCAAAGCCAGACTGAGATAGAAAACTCCTGGGTCCGCATTTACAAACATACTGACAATACTCTCAGAGAGCTCCCAACTTAGCCTAAAAATTTCAAGCAAGGAGTCCGAGATCTAGGAGAATTCTCAGAGCAACTCTGAGCAAGGGACAGAAACTTTTACCTTAGTCAGGAGGTGTCGTTCACCCCGTTGCTAGGTATGCTGCATTCTTTTAAAAGGTGTGATTGATTAATCAAAAAAAAAAAGAAAAGAAAGAAAAATGCACTCTTAGTGATAATGGGCATAGAATGGACAGTGAAACAGTCCAATCATAGAATTTAGTCTCTATTAAAAGGGGCTGTATGTAACAATTTATATGTATTAAGCATTTTTTGAGCATTTTTTAATTGTTTTTTTGTTGCCAATGTGTGAACAGATTGTAACATAACTTAAAAAATGAGACCTTCCCCAACTTTCTCGGTTGCCCGTAACACCCTGTGGACTGATTTCTATGTAAAGGACTCGGGATGGTTTTGCACCCTCCTGAGTGCCTTCCCTCTCTTCAGCTCCGCTACAGCGCTAACAGTGTGCAACACAAGCTAACGTTAGCTCCATGATACTACTTCATATTTATACAGAATTTAGATGACGTTATTTTGAATGTTGACGGAGCAGCTACCATGTTAGCATAGCCCTGATCGATCAGAACTCCTTTCAGAAAACAAGCATTTTAAAAGTTGTTTGCTTGTCGTCTTGCAGACCGACCTGACGGAGCATGAATCAGACTTTTTACTTTTTCTGGATGTTACATACAGAACCTTTAAGACATGGTGTAATTATGAATACTGCTTAATGTAATGAACATCTCTGTTGAATAAATTGTAAGTTTGGAAAGTAGCCTACAGAATGCTTGAAAACACAGGCCTACTTGCGCAGTAGCCTATTCACATGCTGATAGTTGTTTTTTTTATATATTTTTTTGCTTACATTTATTTAGCATGCTGGTAATTTTAGTACTTAATCTATTTGATGTTAACAGGGGGGGAAATGGCTCAGCTTTCCAGTCTGGATGGAGGTAAGGCGTACGGAGCCATGGTCTGCATGGAGAGCCACTGTCTCCTAACAAGTGGAAACTGGCTGGCACATAATGTCCTTCAAAAAGCTGTCTCAGGCCACTCTCAGAGAGTATGGCATCATGTGTTGAGCAACAGTGTCAAAAATCTTGTAGTCCGGACTGAAAACAATTTGAGTATAGATGCTGTGGTACCTCTTTCCGTTGACAAAATGTATTCATTTTTTGATGGTGCGATAATGTGGATGTGCGTCCCATCAATCACACCAACAACACCGGGGAAGCCCGCTATGTCCATGAATGCCCCTTTGTGAGCCTGCAAGGTGTGGAAATGAAATGAACTGCGTCACAATATGAGACTGTGAAAGCGCTGTAATTGTTTGTGTGATCACTGCCATTTTCTCCTCTGCTTAAGAAACTCTTAAGTCTCTTAAAAGTCCTCCTCCCTACTCCTAACAGTTTTTCACCTTAGCAGCTCTCTTAAGGGCGAAGATGCTTTGTGAATATCTTTTATCTTTACCAGGATCTAGTCTGAACTGCAAGGGGAAATTCTTAGAAAACATCATAATTTTCTTATAAATTTCGTCACTAGGAGCAACTCTTTGTACTAGGAAGCTTTATGAATACGGCCCCTGATCTTTGAGATATTTCCCAGATGTTAAAAAGCAACCATTGTCATGCAATTAATATAATAAACAGCCATTATGAGTCCTCCATTTTTATATCAAATGTCTAAATGCTCTTGGAAACCTCTCAAACACCTCCGGCAACAACTTCTCTGTCTTCTCCATTCTCTCATGCATTTCGTTGGTAGGTGATTAACAGAGACAGTGTATGCTGCTGTATTTGGGTGTGCTTGGAACATAGTGAGCATGCTAATGGATGCTGAGAAGGGGAATTATACTGCAGGAGACATGGCGGTATATAATCACTTCACAATTACGTCTTAATTAGTAGATAATGATTTACTACAAGTACTTTTTACTCATTCCAGGAATGTGGCTTTTGTGGAAGTAGTTACACAAGTACTTTAGTGATACTTACATACCGTACATAGCACCATATTATTTCCTGCAGTAAACTAACTTCTGTGTAACAATGTTTTGCAAATGGTAAGTTGAATATTACTTTGTGCATACTGTGAATAATAATTGTTGTGTCTTTTATTGTATTATATCATGGCACTAACTACAGGCAATTACCTTTTGTACCAATAATTACTTTATAATTACCAAGCACACAAAAAGATAATTTCCACACTATGACACTGAGGGCTGCTCTGCCTCCCACAAACTAATCAATGTCTGGTCTGTATACTGAAGTGCATTATTCCCATGAGAGTGACTGTCCTTTCACTGAAGGTTACCCATCTGCATTATCACTGACATCTGTTAAGTATTTTCTCTTGAGACATCATTTTGTGTTAATAAGGGCTAAATATTGATTTGTCATTAGCGGCAGTGTTGCTTGTTGTTGTTGATGGAAGATTTTCCGCCTGTTTATTGCAGGAAGCTGATATTAATCAATATGGCAGGAGACATTTTGTAAGCAAGTTGAGCCAGTTGCTGATTTACCAAGAAGGTTCTTAAAGAGCTGGAGATGCATTTAGGGCGCTTTCACACCTGTAGTTCGGTGGTCTCGGTGCGATTCGGGGGTGAAGTTGCAACATTGTTGCATTTTCATTTGGTTCGGTTCGCTTTCACACTGTAACTTTGTCAATCGGACCAAATATTGGAAACAAATGTCACGCGGTCGCTCGTCGATTGGACAAAATATCCGACACTTCCTGATCTCAGAAATAATGGAGCAACACCAAATTTATGTGGTCTTGAGTTTTCTGGATTTGCTTTGGTGTTTCCATCAATTAAATGCTTTACAAGAAGGTGAACAATATGAGCAGCCTACAGGACAGCGAGTGAGAAGGAGAAGGCGGCCCTGATGACAGAGAGGGATTATGATGTGTTGTCCTTGTTAGACAGAAGACGGGCGAGATTTGGTCATCATAAGTTATGGATTTGAAAGTAATCATCCGCAATGCACTGTTTTTTTGGTTCACTTCCTGTATTTGGTTCAGATCGCGTTCTCACCCGTAGCGAACCGAACTGCACTTGGAAGCGAACAGAGACCCCCATTTTCAGGCAGACCAGAGTTCGGTTGTTTGGTCCGCACCAGAGTTCGAATGAGCTTTCACACCACCCCAAACGAACCGGACTATCCGACGAAATGCTCCAGGGTTCGATTAAAACGGACCAAACAGCTCAGATGTGAAGGCACCCTTAATCACCAAACCCAGTGTTCTCAACACGACATGTAGGATTTATTTAACGCTGTCGGGAGCAGTGATATATAAGAAAGATGGATAAGATGGATTGCCATGAAATTTTCAATGTTCCCCAGAGGTAAAGCCTACTGACTTTGGTGATCATCTGGCTTTTTCTAAAGCACCACCATGAGGTCACATTTTACCACTTATTCTGTGTAATATCTCAACATCGACTTTACCATATTACCACAAGATTTTGTACAGACATTCATGGTCCCCAGATGATAAATCCTTGACTTTGGTGATCCTCTTTCCTGTAGCGCCACCGTGAGGTTCACAGTTGTGGTTTTAGTGAAATGTCTTTACAACTATTGAACAGATTGTAGTGAAATTTGGCACAGATATTTATGTCCCCCGCAGGAAGAATTGGAATCACTTTGGTGATCCCATAACATTTCCTCTAGTACCATCATCTGGTCTAAATTTCAATTTNGTTAGTATGCTTATGTTAGCATTCAGCTCAAAGCACCGAGGACTAAGAAGAGATAACACTGCACAACCTGCATGTTCTAAATAGTTTGGATAGGGAATTAAATAATAGGCTTTTTAAATTATATGACAGGTACAAAAAATAAAAACTTCTTACCCATTGCTCTGTCAGCACTTACCATTTGTTTACCATTATCAAACAGGTGTTGACTGCATATCGTCCAATACGCTGCCCCGGTGCCTCTGAAAAAAAAGTCAAATCTATACATGAATTAGCATAAATTTTTGAAAGGTTCACAGGATCTGTGTTCCTTTTACACTCCAAACAAAACTAAATACGTGTGTTGATGTTCCTGTTCTAAAAGTGTTGATTTATTCCTGCCACTACCTGCTCTAC
>NTHP01000537.1:334522-350281 GCA_003416845.1 Oplegnathus fasciatus
GTCAAATAATTGAACTAATAACGTTCCTCTGTCCAGTTTCTGACTTTCGCTGGTTTATGGTAGATTTACGTGCCAACCAACGCCGATACTTATAAGACTGCAGCGATCACAGTTGATGAAAGCTGAGCCATTTTCCCCAGTTAATATTTTATAGATTAAGTACTAAAATTACCAGCATGGTAAATAAACGTAAGCAAATAAATATAACAACTATCAACTATCGATTTCACTGCCCGCTCTGTGCCCATTATCACTAAGAGTGCATCTGTATTTCTTTTTTTTGATCAACCAATCACACCTTTTAAAGGAATGCGTCATGCCTAGCAACGGGGTCAACCACACCTCCTCACTAAGGTAAAAGTTTCTGTCCCGTCCTCGCTCAGAGTTGCTCTGAGAATTTTCCTAAATCACTTCTAAGCTCGGACTCCTTGCTGGAAATTTTTAGGCTAAGTTAGGAGCTCTCTGAGAGTATTCTCAGAATGTTTGTGAATACGGCCCCCAGGCGTGTGTGCAGGTAAGTAGCAGGTGTGTGTGATTGTCCTGATTGCAGTGGAGCGGGGGCGTGGCAGAGTCAATGCATGAACTGAACCAGGAAGTGCATTTATTTCTATTCAACTAGTTTTTGCTTTTACCAGTTCTTTACTCCCCTATTGCTTTATAAATACACTTTGTAAGCCTGCTTTCTTTTACAGTTTTAACCGTATACCCTGTTTTAAAGCACTTTGTGACTGTTGACAGGTGCTATATAAATAAAGTTATTATTATAATTATTATTAATAAACCTGGCATTATCTTTCATTCATTTCCTGCCAGAGCCATTAGCAAGACAGCCAGTGCTGTCAAGTATAGCAAGCTCTTCATATAGCTTTTTTTCTTTTTTTTTTATCTATCCCACTCTACATACTTGACTTTACATGTCAGAATGTCAGAGCATAATGAAAGCACTATTATTAAAATGTCCCTTTTCCTGGAAGATGTAAAGAATTGTGCCCGAGGCAGGAAAGCAAATGCACTTTTTCTCAGTGTGGTTCCATTTATACACAGAGACGTCAGAGAAGATCGTAGGTTATAAAAGAGCAGACCTTGAAACAAGGCAGATACACTATCAAGCAAACTAAAGTTGATTAAAAAGAAAACCCTGAAACATCTCGACTTTCACATTGAGACATGAATATGTTACCACTTATGCAATCGGCTGAATGGCATCTTCTGGTTTGTTTTGAGTATACGTTGATGTGTTTACTGTTCTGGTTTAGTCTCGCTGCTCTCGTAGCAGCAGGCAGCTGCTATTAGTCAAAAAGCCCTAAAAAACAACTGTACACTGCCTGCACAGCACCAAACGGCAACTAGCTGGTGAACATGGTGGAACATTTAGCAGCTAAAGAGCCCGATGTTTCCATCAGGAGTTGTGTAGAAACCGAACCAGAGCTAAAAAGAAACTGAATATTGGACTTACATTTGCCAAGTGGACAGAAACGCGACTCACCAGTGGTGGAAACTTGAGTGTTTTCATTTAATGCTACTATAACTGTACTCCACTACATCCAGAGAAAAATATAGTATTTCTTACGCCACTACATTTATCTGAAATCTAAAGTTACTAGTAACATAGCAAATTATGATTTTACATAAAAAACATTTAATCGACTTATAAAATATATATTGTTATAGGTCTACAGTATATAGAGTTGTTAAAATTAGCTCCACCTCGACCTGCTGTGACATTAAAATATGTGTTACTGTATGAATAATGATATTCCAATAACATGATATACTGTATATGATAATTAATATAAGCAGTAACCTCTTTCCTGCCATTCCCATCACCCGACCAGCCCTGCCCACCTGTTCCCCATTTCCCTCATTAGTGTTGCAGTATATATACCATTTCCGCTCTGTCTTTGCCAGATTGTCTAGTTTTCATTCGCCCTAGCTGTCCAGCCTTTGTTCTGCCTGCCTGATTCTGCCTGTCTGACCCACTGCCTGATCCACTGATTGATGGTTCTCTGCCTACAGCAACCCCAGACTGGATAACTTTGCCTGATCTGACTGCCTACCTGGTTTTGACCCTTGTCTGTTATTTGATTCAAGTAAACGTGAAATGTATCTTAACCTGTCTGGCTGTGAGTCGTGCTTTTGTTCTCACAATTGCTGTTTTTCTGAGCCATTACGCTTTTACTTTTGATGCTTTCAGTATGTTTTGCTGATATTACTTTTGTGTTTTTGCTTTTGCTTGCTTTTACAGAGTACTTGCACAGAGTAATATTGCTACTTTTACTTAAAGTAAAAGATATGAGTGCTTCTTCCACCACAGGGGTGCACAGCTCGCTTTTACCGCCTCCAGGTGGCAATAAAACAGTGCAGGTCCAAAGCTCTACTAATTAATATATCTTTACCCTACCTGCCCAGCGTCAACTGGCAGACAGGCAATATTAGTGCATGTAACATTTTGATTTTAACATGAGCAAAAACTGAACACGTAGCAGCTAAGGAGCCAGATGCTTTTCTCAAGAGCAGGTGGAGACCAAAGCAGAGCTTTAAGGAGAGTTCAAATTGGACTTGGTAGCCAGAAACACGACTCCTAATGAAAGCTAATGTTGCTCTGTGTCTGCTGAATGTGCAGTAAGGCTGCTTGCTGTTAGCTAACATGTTAGCCAAAACAATTATAGGACAATAATATATCAGAGCTGTGTGTCTGTCAGCTTGTTGTGAAGTTCTTCTTCACCCTAGTGTCCATAAAATCAGTGAATGCAACTTTAAGTATGATAGTACTATTTTACAAAATATTACATTGTAATTACACTTAAATATAATATAAAATATTAAAGATATTTGTATTAATAGGAATAATACTATGTATTCTACCTATAGTTCATCATTCAATATGTTTAATGTTCACTGTAAGGTGTAAAGCTAAGCTATCTAATTTTATTTCATGTATCCATTTAATGTTTTAAGTTAAGTTAAAATCATTTTAAAACATTGTAGTCTGTTACACCAAGTTTCTTAAATCCATTCACTTTTAAATTTGCTCATTCATGTGCGTCAATCCAAACTTTGCTCCTCCTCCCACCTTATCAGCGAGCGGATAGGACAGAAAACTACCAGGAGTGTGTGTGTGTGTGTGTGTGTGTGTGTCTGGTATAATAGCAGAGAGAGAGAGAGAGAGAGGGAAGACCACAGTAGCTTACTAAGTGATGATCTGCCTGCACTCACACAGCGAGCTGGTACGCTCTGATCTCTCCGCTTCTCATGTTCCCGCTCACCGTTAATCAGTCTCACACATGCTCCTTCCTGCTCGGACCTTTCTGCTTTTTGCTTCACTCCTCTCTTTCTCACATCTTTTTCAGGGAACATTTCTTTCATTTCCTACTGCGCTCTAATTTTCTCCAGAACTGCCTTTCTTGGTAAGCCTGAAAGAGTGAGAAAGGGAGGAAGGAACACCGGCAAAGATTTTTTCATTTCCCCTCAAGGGTGCAGAGGTTGTCTTCCAGATAATGAGGATGATTGAGAAGCACACACGTTGAGAATTCAACACTGACAATCCAGATGGACACATAACAAAGGAAAAAGAAGACTAAACTCAAGAAGACAGGGAATTTAAAAGGAGAAATCATGAACACCACAGAATACCATGGATTGATCCAAGGCTACCATAACAGGAGCCAAACCTCAGGCATTTTGCCACTTGACAAAGACTTATCAGCCGACGAGAAGGACTCATCGGCTGGATGCTACGAACAGCTGCTGATTTCCACTGAGGTTTTCCTCACTCTGGGCATCATCAGCCTGCTAGAGAACATCCTGGTTGTTGCCGCTATTGTCAAAAACAAGAACCTTCACTCGCCCATGTACTTTTTCATCTGTAGCCTCGCTGTTGCTGACATGCTTGTCAGTGTCTCCAACGCCTCAGAGACTATTGTCATAGCGCTCATCAATGGGGGCAGCCTGACCATCCCCGTCACGTTGATCAAAAACATGGACAATGTGTTTGACTCTATGATTTGTAGCTCTCTGTTAGCATCTATCTGCAGCTTGCTGGCCATCGCCGTCGATCGCTACATCACCATCTTCTACGCACTGCGATATCACAACATCGTCACCCTGCGAAGAGCAATGCTGGTCATCAGCAGCATCTGGACGTGCTGCACCGTGTCCGGCATCCTGTTCATCATCTACTCAGAGAGCACCACAGTGCTCATCTGCCTCATCACCATGTTCTTCACCATGCTGGTGCTCATGGCGTCGCTGTACGTCCACATGTTCCTGCTGGCGCGTTTGCACATGAAGCGGATCGCAGCGCTGCCGGGCAACGCGCCCATCCAGCAGCGGGCCAACATGAAGGGCGCCATCACCCTCACCATCCTCCTCGGGGTGTTCGTGGTGTGCTGGGCGCCCTTTTTCCTCCACCTCATCCTCATGATCACCTGCCCCAGGAACCCCTACTGCACCTGCTTCATGTCCCACTTCAACATGTACCTCATCCTCATCATGTGCAACTCCGTCATTGACCCCATCATCTACGCCTTTCGCAGCCAAGAGATGAGAAAAACCTTCAAAGAGATTTTCTGCTGCTCACACGCTCTCCTGTGTGTGTGAGCAGCCTGTTAAGTGTCAGCGGAGCTACGACCCTGACAGACACAATCTGCAGACAAAATGAAACTTGTCCAACAAGGACTTTGAGGTTTTTAGCTGTAATCCTTGTGGACTGATGGGGCTCTGATGTGCCCTGTGCTCTCGCAGTCGGCTGTAAATGATTGATAAGTAGGGTGCCTATGGTTTCGTGAGTCAGGTTGCTGAAGAGGTAGGTTTACAAACACCTTGTAAAATAGAGTATCGCTCTGTAGACAAATGCTATTTTGTTTTGTAGTAAACGCCGTTCTAAAGTGCAATTTGAAAAGTGTTACCAGCATGTGTATAACAAATACACATGCTCAAATTGTGCTTCATGTCCAAATCTTTTCTCTCTCTCACTCTGAAATCTTGTCTGCCACACTTTTCTTGTTGCTTATTGTCAAAGAATATCAAAAATACCATGCTTCTCTTTAAGAACTCCATGTATCTACATGGATTATGGCATTTAAATGTCACAGCCGTTGCAACATAGAATCTAAATGCCACAGTGCATGTGCTCTATATGTCATACTGGATATCAAGAGAAGAGATTAACATAGTATATGACAGACTACCTCCATGTTTGAGAGTGTAATCCACCTCATAACAGAGAGTATTTTGCACACTGCAAGCAAAGATGCGTATATCCCTGGCATATACTCCTTTTGCTTTGCATCACAATGAATGTACAGAAATATCTCTAACATTTACTTTTCATGAGATAAAATGATGAAGTGAAAGACATTACACCTCACTAATTTCCCTCATGTATTATGTGCCAATCGTGAAGGAGAAGATGCAGGAAACATCCTGTTCAACTAAAATGTGCTTTTACCTTTTAACCAAGGTGGTATTTTTCTGAGGTATACGTAAAATGATCAATTCAGACTGACTAATTTGCAGAAAAAAGATGATTTTCCAAGCCGTCCTAAAAGGATAATAGCACTTAGATCAAACTAGATTCTTCTGGAAATGACAAAAGAAGAGCACAAACAAAAAATACCACATTTCCGTTCTTTGCTGATCTGCTGTTTCCTACGTCTAGCTCATTCAGCTTAGTAACCACAGGCAGTTTTCTGATGCTTATGCACAATATTTATTGACAGGGATCTAAAATGCAGGGTGGTGCAGTTGTAAAACCCCTCAATGAGTTAACAGGGGTAAGGACACAAAACGCTCCACATTTACAGTAATGAGGGTAAATAATTATATACACTCAGAATGTACTGAAAAACTAATTACAGAAAAAAAATTAAAGCATGACTGTAAAATAGTGAAATCAGAAAAATGTCGGTTAGTGTATTTCTCAGGCACAAAATATGGCACTTAATAAGCATTTCTGGTTTATTTTTATTTTCACCCAAATGGGAAAAAATCAGGGTAGCCTAACACCTTTCCTCTAGTGTGTATTCCCAGTTTTTGCTCCCAGATGGCGATTTTAAACCCTACCAGATCAGGGATGCATTTTTGTAGACCCTCACCTCTGATTTCCCCCTTTGAAGTGAGGCAGCAGAAAAGAGATTTTTATCCCAGAGATGAACAGAAAGTCACTTTAATTTTTGTAAATCATGATTTTTGTCATCAATTGTGGTTTTGAGCAAACCTACCAACAGTACCGTCAGTCCACTCTGACTCATGATGTCTGTTGATTTCAATCAAAGCTCTTGTGAATTTGTGGTTTGTGTAGGTATTTGTACAAATTTAGCACATGTGGGTTGTTCTCACTCTAAGCATGTACATGTGACCATATAGAGATCTATTTTTCATCATATTTATGTTACAGGACAGATTTACTGAATGTATTTTTATGTATGTGTTGTGTAACTTGTTGCTTTCTATCCTTGCCTTAAATATGTTGCACTGTGATGTAAAGAGCAACCGTATCCTCTGTGACAGTATTTCAGAAACTGATGTAATCAGTCTTTATATGTAGGTAAATGCTATTTTCAATATTGCCTTATTTATTTATGCCTTTTTAAACTTAAAGTGCATTTCTAAGCTCATAAAATACACAAGAAAACTGATGTAAACGGGTTTCTGTGAAAAGCTTCGCCTGGAACTGATTCATGTGTACCGATATGAAGGTGTTTGCTTGACCACTGCATCCTCTGTGAATCGCTGCTGCAAAGTAACTTCAATAAATCATAGTGCCACCTCAGCAACGGCTCTGTTTGTCAGCTTTTCTCTGGAGTATAGACTTTAACCTTTACACAAAGCCTAGGTTGTTGACTTTTTACTTTAACAGAAAAAAAACACACGATTCCTCAAATTCAGATGTGAAAACAACCTCACACTCAAAAACAACTGGACTTATATAAATGCAAAGATACAAATGAATTTATTCTAATATAACTGCAAAAATGCTTTCATACAAGCACAACTGCAACAATAGGTTTTCCCATGAACTTGACCTGTATTAAAAGTGGAAATGTAGCACAGTTTCTTCCCTGAGGTGAGAAACTGAAGTTTGTGTGCCAGAGAAATGCCTACGGTGTTTTCGATTATGGTGAATAATTTAAACTGAAGTAAACAAAACATTTATAACTCTGGGAAATAACTTCATTCACATTCAACATTGCTTCAGGAGCATCAGTGTGACAAATGGATACTAACTCAGAATTTAATTACATTTTAATAGACTTTTAGCTTGTAATGGATAGATAGATATCAAACTAAACACTGAATCTGCAAAATATCAGGGTTGTCAAGTCGATGTGAAGGAGCATCCTTTGTCATTAAATCTATACAAGTTTTAAAAAAGGGGATGGAAAAGTAGAGAACCTGATGAATTGAAGAATTTCAAGGTTTGAGGAAACTGAGATACTGTCCATATTTCCAATATGTCATTGCAAATGCTGTTACAGTATAATACAGACACACACATTCAAGTAGGCAAAGGCATTCATTTTATGCATTCAGGCAGTCAGGAATATGCTTGTAAAAGGCTGATGGTAAATTTTGTACTACGCAGAATGAAATATGGAATCTATTACAAATATAAAGAAGCAGTGACTCAGCATTCGCTACTGTTTCCATTCATCTCAGATTGACAGCTGCAATTTGGTGCCAGTTGTATCAGATCATCTACAGTCTTTCCTTTTCAAATTTATTTTTACTCCAACACAATGGAACAAAATGTCACCAGCACAGCGGGTGTGCTTCATGCTGCCCTGGTGAGGTGCTGCACTTTTTTTCTGTGGGACAAAGTGACAAAGAACTCACTTCAAACATCAGCACACTCCTTTGGGGTTTCTACAGTCTGAAGTGGGAAGAAAATAGGCAGAACAAGTGGGTATCTGGACACTTCCAGGTTTCTGTTCCACTGGGAGTCAAAATTTATTGATTTGGATAAAAGCACTGACATGGCTGCAAGTAAAAGTCCTATTTCGTATGTGCTTCGCCCTCTAATGAGCTTCTGGCTCCTTGTTTATCCCACGAAGACAGATCTTTTGTCAGCCTCTGGTGTCGCTAAGATGTCTGTCTAAGGAAGTCCTGTCGAAGTTTCTCATTACCTATTTCCGCCTGCTCACTCCCTCCGCTGTGCCCAGCACTGGGGAGGCAGGCAGTGGTGGCTAACTAGCCGTGGTACCATTACCACGAGGAAGATGACCAGCGCATCCGCTTCCTCTACGAGGACATACTGCACACCTCTGCTTACTGCTAAGCTAGTGCCGTTTCAGGCTGGCTAGCTCTAGTGACATCATGACTTGCCAGCATTTCCTAATCTGGTTTAGCACAAGCAATGGTGCTTCCCTCGCTGGCTCGCTCAAGGCAATCTGCTCGGATGGCAGAAACTTGGATCAGGCTTGGCCGATGCCGATGCAAAGGTTTCTATGTCATCTTACCCCGTCCTGGAAAACCGCCTCAAGGTTTGGCAGCTGAGAGAGAGAAGCTGAGCTTTGGATGTGTGTTCACAGGTTGGTGCTAGGACAGTGGCATCAACCCGAGTCCTTGCCTCCAGCAGGATGTGTTGCACCTCTGCAGGTCTGTTTGACAAGAGTTGCACCTTAGGGGTGTTTGTGGCAGTGATCGCAGCTGGCTATGGCAGCTCCAACCTCTTCACAGCTAGGTGACATCTACTTGTGACGCGACTTTAGAAAACGTTCGCAGACTGTGGTCTCCTACCTGTTGCCTGGTTCCCCAGTGGGATCTGCAGATGGTCTCTAAGGCCCCCCGCTTGAGATCTTGGAGCAGGCGAACCTGGGTGTTTTGTCCACCTAGAAAGCACTCTTATCACCCTTCCGCAACTAGATGGAAGAGGATCTCTGCACTATATTGCCAACTCTAGCTCATATGTCAATGGGGGCGGGGGTGTGACAAGAGTTCTGGACTTTCAACCCAAGATCATCGCACTTGCCTTCAGGTCCAAGGTTGTTCACCTGGGAAGGTTTTTCCCCTCCCACTGGATGAGGGGCCTTCACTTTCTGTCTTGTATGTGCACTCAGACAGTATGATAGTCACACAACAGAATTTTTGGGAAATCTTTGTCTGCCATGGACCATATTTCCTCTTCAACCGAACAGGGGTATGTCGTTACAAGACATTGCCTGGCTGCTTCACGGTTTCCCATCTGTAAAGACAGCTCTGACATTCAGACAATGAGAGAAAAGTGTTCATGATGGTTCACTGAGTTCACAATTCCAGTCTTTCATTTCACTTTTCATCAGCGCAATACAGCATGCCAAACTCACTTTCTCAATAGCCTCATATGATGTAGATATAAAGCAAAAAGTACATGCCAGCTAACCATTCTGCTCTTCTCTGCTGTCCTTCATATATCCCTGGCAAAACAATGTAGTTATCAAGGCTGTATGTTCACCTTGCAGTAGGTATTGAAACTTGAATGAAGCGATATGTAAATGTGTGTTCATGTGTGTGTATCCAGGTAGGAAGCCCACGGACTCAACTGCCAGTCTGCAGTTAGCTAAAGAAAAAATGTCTAAAAATGTTCCTCCATGCTCAACTCGCCATACAGCGAATAATAAACATCATACTGTAGTTTGTTTCTGTTTTGTGTGTTGGTTTGGTTATTGGTGATTTTGCATTTTGCTTTTTGGCAAGGTGAACAGGTTCACTTAGAGATGATAAAATCCTGTTAAATACAATTTTCTTAGAAATATATAGAAATATAACTTATACCAGTAGATTGAGATGTGATACGTTTTGTTTCCTTTCCAACAGACTTTAAAGGGATAGTTCAGATCTTTTGAAGTGGGGTTATATGAGGTACTTATCAATAGTCAGTGTCTTACCTACAGTAGATGGCAGTCGGCAGGCTCCCAGTTTGGAGAAGCAGCTGGAGTACCGGCATGGAAGCTGAGCAATGTGCTGCTGTGGACGGGGCAAGCAGCAAAATGTATTTTAACCACCTAAAAAAAATCCATATCAGTTGAAGAGTACGCTATATTTAGAATATTTTCACTGCTTCACCTTGCCGTCAGATAGCTCTTTCCTTTGGCACTACATTTTCTCAACCTAGAACTGCTGTATTCCTACGCCTGCTCCGCACTGTATTACGCTGCAGATCAGCTGTTTGGGTCAGCGGTTTATGGAAGAGACAACACATATAAGAAAATAAAAATGAGTGATTATGACAGCAACGACGAAATGCCGTTCACTGTGGAGACAAGAGGAACACCTTTATGAGAATACCTTTATGAACCTGAGTATAGCAGCCATGCTGGTGGAAAACTAAATAGTTAGATGGATGAAAAACGGACAGACAACTGCTACTTACTGTTCTACTAACTGTATATTTTGGCCTGATGGCGGGGCCCAACTGTATCAGTCCAGCATACTCGCACTATAACTCTGAGAGCACGTTAGCAAAAAATTAAAACAAAGTATCATCTGTGATATATGTATATATCTCATGTAAAGTTGGTAACAGAGTGTAGAAAATTATTAGACAGATATTAGAAATGTACAAAGAGTAGACAACTCAAACATAACTAATTCCAACAACCTACACTGATTTTTTTTAGACCTAACAGTCAGAATAGAGAGTACATATTGAATGATTGAGGACAGCACACTGGACGACAAATAGACTAAGCGTTGCTAAGTAACCTCCAAAATCCTGCAAGAACACTGCACTTTGAACAGAAAAGACAAGACAGGGAGGAGAAATGCTATAGATAAACCAGAACTTCCGTAAGAAAAGTAAGAAGTGAGAGAACCTCATTGAAAATCCTGCTTGTAACAACGCTAATAACTAAAAATCCAGCCTCGGAGAGCCTTTCTCAACACTATGTTGTGTCGTTCACTTAAAATGGTCTTGATGTGAATGAGGGGCAGTAACTGGGTCAGAAGGCAAATGGTTAAAACCCTTCATCACAACACATTGAATGGACTTGGGCGGAACTGCCATGATGCCCAAATCATATTTATTTGTGTCCTTTGATTTTCCTACATAAATGAAATGAATGAACACATGGAAGATTTGTAGATATAGGGCGAAAATATGTCACCTGTACAGTTCCATAAAGTCTCTTTGTCTTCTTATCCACTGAGTAATCTCTTGAACGGAATTCCTTCCAAAACTCATGAAAATCCTCTTCCCGGTGTGTGATACTGATATAATGCTTCGTCGCTCTGCTCCTCAGACTGTGGTATATCATCTTTAAACCAGACTCCAGCTTTCAGCTGAATCCTAATAAGCTTGAGAGAAGCTGCGGTATCACCAACTCCAGGAAAGTCTCGCCTGACTGCCTCCCATGTATCACCTACACATTCATTACTCCACACACACAATGGCTCAGCAGATACTCCCTGAAGTGATCAATGCAGCCATACTTTTTTTTAGAAGAGAATCATTCTTTAAACTTAATTTGCAAGTGGAAAAAAGTACGGTGTCCTTTTTTTCCTGCACTGCCACAGTCCACAGTACCTCCGACTCTCACTGGCTGTATCCCTCCTTATCACGCTGCCCTCCCAGGGATTTGTGCACATTAGATCATGTTGACTCTACTCTAGCCATCCCTAGCCACGGCAAATAATGTTGGAATTTACTTCCAAGTCAGGTCCTCTCTGTTAAGTTCAATTAACACACTAAATTGGACTGTTAAAAATGCATGCGTAGTGTCCCTAGTTCTAAAAGAGTAATTCTCTGACAGAAATTTGCCACAATGCAAGCAGAAAATACTTGCCTTTAATTCTTAATCCTACGAGGGAGGTTTAGTGGAATTAATATTTCCTATTATTATTATCACGATGTCAATCTGAGGCATTTGAAGACTGTACAAGGCACTGATTAGCTCAGAAAATATATTAACACACTGTGCAGTTGAAAAACATCATCATGTGGTGATTTTACTCATTTAAACTAATATATATCAAATGCACAGTATATATTGAATCTTGCTGTGTTCCAGCCCTTTTCCGACCTGTGTTTTATCTAATTTTCAAGATTGCATATTGTATAGCTGTATTTATTTATCCGCCGCAGTGTTTTAGAGTGTGTTTCTGTATGTGTGTGCGTGAGAGAGAGCGAGAGTGGGATGCCAATGGGTGCCGTAGTCACCATAACAACACGCGGCTGTGCAAGACGTCATGTAAGAAGACCAGTGAGAGGCCTAAGAGCTCTTGTTCCTCTCCTTGTCAAAAGGTTCCTTATCATCACTCCTACAACCTCACGCCCCAGCATGAGAGAAAAAAACTACCGTAGGACCGGAGACAAAAGATAAAATACCTGTGTCTGTGAGGAGAATACAGAGGAGAGAAGATTCTAGCAAACCTGAAGCCCTTTAACCATCTCACACCATCTCGTATGCGACAAACCTACAACTTAATTACAGTGCAAGTGCAAGTAACATTTTTCAGGTTTGATCAGTTCTTTAGAAACGTAAGGACACCTATAAATTAAAAGCGCAGCTGTTATCCATGTTTTTATTACATCCTGGTTCGATTACTGTAAGTCATTATATTCCTGTCTCACAAGACCCAATAAAGAATGCACATAACCCCAATCTTAGCATCCCTAAATTGGTTACCTGCTGGAGATCAGGCAGGCCAGCTCTGTTTCTTCATTTACATCTCTCTTTTATCTTCTGTTTTAATGCAGCTATGTTTTAATCTAATTTGTTACTGCATTACTTTTGATCTTATTTAATTATTTCCTTCCACCCTTTTCTGGTATTTCTTGGTTTTATGTCTTTGTAAAGAACTAACTTTCTTTTGAAAAGTGCTCTGTAAATAAAGTTCATACAGTAAGTGCTTTGCTTGTTTGAGGTAAATAAACGCAGACTGCAAAAACAGCTGCCACATTCTCACGTATAGTGCACCTTATTTTCAAGTACATCCAACCACACTCCTGTTTTATCAGGGCTACCGCTTTTAGAGAGCTTATACTGTGTAATAACCTCTGTTGTGACCAACATATCTTGAAAACCAATGGCTGGATTGGCATCAAAATGTATGCGCAGAGGAGGAAACCATTGATTTGTTGACCCCACGAACTTTCCTCTTTCACCACCATCAGGCCTAAATATCACAGAGCATCATGTTGAAATCTAATGTTCAGGTAAGCATTGACATTTTCTGTGCACATTCTCATGCCAAAGAAGAAGAAAGCGGAAGAAACTCATTGATTTATTAGACCCCTTAACTTTTCCTCTAGCCCCAGTATGAAGCCAGCGTGTGACCTCCTAGCTTACAAATTTGTTCCAGAGAGGAGGAGAACTATTGATTTTAATAAACCCCATGACCCTGAACCTATAGTGCTACAATTATAGTCTAATATCATACATCATAGGCAACTATATATATCATCACTTCATATAATGTTGACTGTGAACCCTTCAGCTACAGTACCTGGGGAGATTATTAGGTCATGCACTCTATTGAGTGCATTCTTGTTTAATTTAGCACCAGTTTACCTTTTTATCAAGGTGGAACTGTTGGATCATTGTGCCTATTCCATGTTTTTTCTAGTATATACAGTATGAGCAGTATGTGAAGAACAACAGTCATTATCTTGTGCTCTTAGTTGTTCTACAAATAGGCTTTTTTTGAGATTTATGACAGTAATGTTTGTCTTTTTCTGCCTTTAGATATATTTACTGATGTTACTTTAAGGTATACTTAAGTTATGTGTGATGAATTGATGACTTTTTTGAGGAATTTATTTAATCTTTGTCAAAAAATTAACAGTTAAACCAGCAAAACTCACGGCATTACACAAAAGATGCTTAAAAATCGATGGTAAACTTAAGCTTGCTTGCATTGCTTTTTGTTTTTGGGTACCTTGGATTGCATTATTGCTTCCATGTATGTTTCTGTCTAAATTAAAGTTCAACAGACTTGAATCTGAATTTGGATCAGCGATTCAACGCACCATGGATAGATCATTTTATACTAATCTATGGGTAAAGTTGCATGAGACATTCTGCTCCTTCCTTCTGTATCATGATTCTCACCTGTTTTGGTCCCTTACTGCAATTTTTTTGCGGGTTTCCATAATTTAATCCAGTTATATAATGTGAGAGAGCAGTCACTGGGATTATACAGCATTTTATTTGTTGAAAGTAAAAACTATTAAAGTTAGTCAGTCAAAATTATGCAAAACAAACTTTTTTGGGCAGAGAACTTGGAGAAGTTTTCTTTGAGCAAGAGGTCGAGGGTTAGTTCAAGCTGTTTGAATCAATGCAGCCATATCGTAGACATTAGGCCTGTTGCATGGACTCGAAATGGCCAACATATATCTGCAGGAGGTTAATGTGATTGTAGATTACTACCTCTGAGTCAGTGATTACCTCCCCAGGAGCCAATGTGTCTAGTTTCTAAAGCTCACTGTCTGTCGTAAACTCTCACTTTTGGAAAGCTACGTGGCCCAACATAAAACTAATGTAAATAAGTCCTGCAACTGAGTGACTGGAATTGTTGGACATTTTCTGCTGTGAGAACCAAAAATATCACAGCTAACAATAACAATGTGTTTTTGCAATTTTATGAAATGCTCATCAATCAAAACACGTAGAAATAAGTGGACAAATAAGTGGACAAAACTGTCCTCAAGTGTAGATTCTGCCCAGTCGGTCTAATCAATATGCTATCTAACTGCACAGAGAAGAATGACCCTTTTAACAAGCAGCCTCTCAGTAGTGGTTGAGTCAGCGCAAACTCATGCAGTGCACCAAAACATTGTTCAAACCAAAATAACTTTTATTTTAAATTCTAGTGGAGATCCCAAAGTTTCCAGAAACTACCAAATATGTTGGTGCAGGCGGAATATTTCCATTTGATGGAACGATGCAGCCATAAAAACACAATTTAGGTTTTGAATATTTCACCCAGTTCAATGTGGTTTCAATGGACTTCAATGAAAAGCTGGAACACACTGATACATAATATGTGATACTGTCAGACAGCGTGGAATAAGATGATTTTAACTATTTGAAAGTTACCTGAGGGGATACAAAAGGGAGAAAATGTTTGTTGCGAGGTTCTGCAGAAAGCAGAAATGTCAATGAAATGTCAGTTATGAATCATGTTTGTGTGTAAAATGCCATGCTTTGTCACAAACGCACAAAGGAAAACAGAAAATGGTGCACCGTATTTATGTCTTAAAGCAGCAGGAGTTTTTAACTGGTTATGAAACAGTCAGTTAAATACTGATGCATCAATATGACCTGCATAAGCAAAGGAGACCAACAGTGAGGAGATTGGCTTTTTCTTAATGCCTGCCACTGGGTCTGATTGCCCGCGAAATCAGACGAAATGATTTACGGCACGCAGACCAGAAGAGAGCCTACGTTTACATTTTCCCATTCAAAGTTTGGCAGTGAGTAGTACATTAGCCAGCAGGAGGAGATTTTTCTTTAGAGAATTTTATTTTTGACGTTATATTTTGTGGTTAAAAAAAGAGAAAAAGAGAAGAATTGACCAAAGAACAAAAAAAAGCTAAAGGGACAGTCTACCTCCTAGACAAGTATGTAATATGTCTATAGTATTTATGAAATACATTGCGAGACAGGGTTTTACATCAATATATGAATCTGTTTCACCATCGTCATATTACAGTTATTAATCTTACATAACCACAAATAGATACATTACCTCATCGCTATGCATACTTAAAAATAAGCTGCGTCTTTCTTTCATCTGCTTCCAAGACAAATGCACGCCCTGACCAGATCGGGGGGGGGG
>NTHP01000538.1:0-35560 GCA_003416845.1 Oplegnathus fasciatus
AATATTTACCATTACTATTTATTTATAGACTATTTATAGACGTTTTGGTGAGTTTTATTTTGTTTCTGTCGAGTTTGAATGAACTGTGTCCATTTGCGCCCATTTGTTTTGGTCTGAGAAGCTGTACTCTACTGCGACAACTTCTGGTTCTGAATGTCGTATATGGAACCTTTAAGTAAAAGTAGAAATACCACAGTGTAGAATACTCTGTTACAAGTAAAAATCCTTCCTTCAAAATCTTACTTACGTAAAAGTATTACAGTAGTAAAAGATTAGCATCAAAATATACTTAAAGTACCAAAAGTAAAAGTACTCAATATGCAGAATGGCCCATTTCAGAATCTTATATGTAATATCATTAGTGATGCATTAGTTTGCAAGCACCATTAATGTTGCAGCTGGTAAAGGTGGAGCTAATTTAAACTACTTTGCATACTGCAAGGTAGCTTAATGCATAATACTACATCATTGATTTATGTTTGGTATTAATAATCTGAATCTGCAAAGTAACTAGTAACTAATGTGAAATAAATGTAGCGGAGTAGAAGCATAGTAGCATAGTAGTAGCATAAAATGGAAATACAAGTACCTCAAAACAGTACTTAAGTACAGTACTTAAGTAAATCTACTTAGTTACTTTCCACCACTGGTTTAAAGCCCCTAAAGACTTGGTCAATTCTTAAGTAATGTTCTATAATATTAAATATTCATGATTAATTACTGTAAGCCACAGTCAAAGTTAAAGTTCAGACAAAACATCCTTACTTATTATTTATAAAGAGTTTAACACTAATTTAGTTGTAGTGTGGGTGAAGTTTGATCAAATTCAATTGACAGTGGCCGGCCAACATGAACAAACGACCCCACAACTGTCATCACGTTTTGATGACAATGTTGCTAAATACTGATTGATGCATGGATATACCACCTTTTCCCAACTGAGCGTCGCCCCCTTCAAACCATTGAGAAGAGCAAATCTCTCATGTGACATAACCCAAACTGTTCAAACTTTGGCGAAAATGTTGGTTCATGTAGGAACACATCACTCATAGTAAGCCAGAGTGGCTCTAAAGCCACTATAGGATTTTTATGTGATTATAGTATAAAATTATTTTGATGGTGTAAGTTTTTGTTTGTAGAGAAATGAAACAATTCTGGAGAAGACTGGTGCAGTGTATGTGCTGCTTTCAACCCATTTATTTTCAGTGTACCTGGTTGTGTAAAATGTTGGGGGATGGATACTACAAAGTGACAAAGTCAGAATTTTCGGCTTTAAGTATTACACTTTTCCTGACGATAACAGGACTTCTGCTCAAGAAGAACTACAGTCTCAGAGTGCACGCACATCACATTGAGAAGCTTTAGGGCAGATAGCAGAAAGCAAAGAGAAAAAGTTGTAGGAGACTATTTTTTGGAACACTTAAACAAAACAAAGCAGCAGTTTCTAATGTGGGGGTTGCACGATAAATCTGGGGAATTGCTAGACAAATAAAAAAAAGAGGCTACACAGAACCATGTGTATTTATTCATAAATTCCCTAAATCTTAGCTTTTATTTGTTGTGGATTATTGGATATTTTCCCCTAAGAAATCCCCTCCAGGTCATTACTTAAAGACATATGCAACGGGTGACAATGTGTCATAAGTATTGTTTTGTTTTAAGGGGTCACAAGTCTAACTACTGGTCTAAAAAGTTAAAAAAACTAATGGAAGATGAAGATTGGGCAGGAAAGTAGACAATGTAATGTCAAATAAGTGTATTTATATATTTACCACAGCTACAAGTATTAACGTGTTATTTACCCCTGTCCTCTCTGCAGGTACGCAGGCGCAGCAAAGCGTGTAGAGCTGGACTGAAGGAGGAAGACGAGCTGGTTGCCATTGGCGACCAGATGTGTGCAGAGTTCAGTCATGCTCAGGCCATGAGCCTCATAGATACACAGAACGCTACGCTCAACCTGAGGGTTAAAAGGTCAGAGCACGGACTCACACACACACACACACACACACACACACACATACACAGTACGTCACACACTCTTTGAACATGTTACATAAAGCCATATCAAACAAACTGATGCATGTTTTGCATTTCCAGGGCCCCTTCCGGATTCCACTCCTCATCTTACTCTGGTCGCTCTGCATCGCCCCGCTCCTCCATGAGGGTCCTCTCTCCTCCTGCGGCCCCCTTGCCCCCCCATCGTTCCAACCTCCTCTCCCCCACCGGGATACCCAGGGGCATCACTTCCCCTCCAGACAGCGAGGCTTACTACGGAGAGACAGACAGTGACGCAGACACACAGTCACGCGCGCACCGTCGCCAACGCCGCACACCCCCCCACGCACGCTCACCTGCTCGCTATGACAACCAGGAAGAGGAGGAGACCTCAGAGATGAGCGGGTAAGGGACGGAGACTTGAAGCCACTTCCTGTTCTCTATGTATTCTGCCATAGAAGGTTTCTTTTATCAGTTTTCCCAAAAAGCTGAAACATCATACTGGGGTCTCCTGTTCATATTCTAACCAAAAAGCATATCTACCAGAATGATATGGCGTGTGAGATCAGATTCAAATCCAAGATGTCACAGTTACATACATACAAGGTCAACAAAACCACACTGACAACCTCTCAATCTAAAACATTACACATTTGAATTTTAAAATCTTTGTTGTGTTCCATCTTTCCTCTCAGGTATGAGAGCGCCACAGATGCAGGGGTTCCCATGCAGGGGCAGTGGGACGGTCAGTGTCTTCCCGGCGTCCCTCGCAGAGAGCTCATCTACCAGCCCCTCCAGACCGAGTGGACCACTCCAGCACTCACCCCACACACTCTGACCCCTCACACACTCACGCCGACCCCCGACCAGGGGCTGGTGGAAGCAGAGGGAGAAGGGGACAGCGGCTTCCAGGAGGCGGGGGGCTGCATTGGGCTGGCCTGCCCGCCGCTTGTGTCCCCTGAACGGGCGAAGGAGGCTCTGATGTTGGGCTCTGGCAATCAACTGGTGCCCATGGTGGGACCACAGCAGACCCCAGTCAGCGACGAGCTCTCCACCACCTACATGGACAAAGCACGGCAAGCCAGTGAGTATATATCTTCATACAAAATGACAGTACACCATTACAGGCAAATAATAATAGTGATAACGATAATGATAAATAAAGATAAGTGGAATAAGTTGATAAGGATGATGGTGAGGACAAGAGGTAATGACAAGACGTCCTATTTGAGGAATCAAGCAGTAGAGTTTATGGAAAAAATAGTCCTTATTTTGAAAAACAGCACCATTCAGATGGGTTAGATGCAACCATGATCTTATTTGTGTATGGTAATTATACTGCTATATCACAGTTATTTAGAAAATAACGTATACCTGATGTTACAACAGTAATTATGGTCCTTTACAGCACACCAAGGATGTGTATATCACTTCCACTGATAGAACCAATAATTGTTGCTAAATACAATTCGGATCTTGGATGTGAGTTTGTTCAGTTGGATCCAAACTTTCTTTTCTATCAAGGTTGAGGATAAAACACCAGCTGCTAACCACAGGAACAAGGAACCTCTCCAGTTTCTCATGATGATGCAACTATTTCAGTCTTGACCTCAGTGTTTTTGCTTTTTAATTTAAATTCCAAAGATTCCCTCGGTGTCTCCAGAGGCATCAGCTGCTGTTAGCTGTGCAGTCTTGAAGCTTGAATCAATAGCTAGATCACCCTCTAGTGGTGATTGTCTATAACTGGAGCATCCGGTTACATTTACAGGCCGGTGGTGGTGGGTTGAGATATACCAGATACCGACCGGAGATATTCCACCTCTTCCCCTCCTCCCCTTCCCCCCTCCTCTGCCCCCTGCAACAGCAGTCTATCTCTTCTGTCAGTATTCTGAGCATTTGCCTCACTCGCTGTATTTATAGGCACTGAAGCGTCTGATTGACAGACTGGACACAACTCTGACTTACAGGACGCACAGCTGAATATGTGGTGTATGAGTGTGTGGTTGTGTGTGTATGTGCAAGGTGTGGTGTGTGTGTGTGTTTCTTGCCACATGTGTGCACAGTATCGGTAAAATGTCTATGATTTGAGTGCTGAAGTGGCTCCTAGAATCGTAGACTAGAGCTCCCTGGCTCTTAACGTGAGGATTTACTGCTTTTCTCTCCTTTATATTATTGTAAATTAATTATCTTTGGGTTTTGGACTGTTGGTCGGACAGAACAGTCATTCTAAAGTCGTAGGAAATAAGAGAAGTGAAACTGCTACATAAAAGTACGTTTATTTTTCAGACTTTTCTATTGTCTTTGCTTTTTTCTGATGAAATACTGTATAGTTTTATCTCTTCAGGCCTCAAAAAGTATTCAAACGAAACAGTCTACTATGGGTAAATTTCACAGAGGGGTCACAAGTAGATGTTGCTTTGTATTAAGGGATCACAAGCAAAAAAGATTGGGAACCATTGGATTAATTGATAATGAAACTATTGCTAATTGCACCCCCCTTTGATTTCTACTGTGAAGCTGAGGTGTAATTTTAAAGGAATAGTCTGACATTATGGGAAATACACTTACTTGCTTTCTTGCCAACAGTTAGATGAGAAGATTGATACCAGTCTGATATCTGTACGGTAAATATTAAGGCTACAGCAGGGAGTTAGCCTAGCTTAGCATAATGACTGGAAACAGGGGGAAACAGCTAGCCTGGCTCTGCCCAAAGGTAACAAAATCTGCACACTCGCGCCTTTACAACTCACTAACTAACACGTTTTATCTCATTTGCTTACGAAAACCGAAGTGTAAAAACGTCGACGGGTTATGTGCCGGGCTTGGTTTTATCAGCCTTGTCTGGTTCACTTATCATGTCAACGAGGCAATAATGATCACAGCTGATCCAACTGGATAGCTATGCACTGACTGAGTTGTGATTCATGCGAGCGAATGTTGCAGTAATGAGGGATCTATCCTGAGGTACAAGGAGCTGAAGGCCTGAATGACTTAGGTTAGGGCTTTACTATAAGACGAATGATGACTGAGGCATCCAGGGACCTGCCCTTTCTCACGTTACACACACACACAAACACATACGCATTGCCTTTGGCTTTGGATATGTGATTGTTAGCTGCTGCTATAAAGTTGTGCGTCTGTGTGAGCAGTTGTTGTTAGGTGTGAGGTGTCAGCGGCAGAGAACGGCACATCAGTGAAGAGTTATGACCAAGCTTTCCTCTATAAACTATAATTGGCTTTATGAACTCATACACACACACACACACACACACACACACACAAACAAACACATATATACACACTCAATGACACTGCTGTCTAAATATCCTCTGGTGAGGGGTCTTCCCGTCCTTGTGTGTGTCAGTGACTGGACAGGTGTTTGATGCCTGTCAGACGGACAGGAATAGTGGGTTGACATCATGTGTTGGTTTGGGTTGACACAGACAAAGGTCTTTACATGGGCTGTGCCCTGAGAGAAGAGCTGGAAGACAGAGACTGAATGGTTCCCCACTCGGAGCAGAACTGGACACTGTGAGGGTGTGTGTGGGAGGGTCTGAGGGAGTTTAAGGACACACACACACACATTCACTTGTGAGATGAGGGACCTCACATCTCCTTCAGGTTCAGATCTAGGTGGACACAGAGTCCCACACACCGTGCACGCAGGTAAGATGCACTTAAACCCTTTTATGCACTTACTTTACGCACAGATTCACTCACATTAGAAGTAATGCACATCATACACATTTTGTTTTTCTTTTTCAAATGAAGAGGAATTACTTACTGCTATGTCAGCACCATAAAAAGTTGACAGTTAATGTCAAGGTTATTTGTCTTTGTTGCACTCGATGGACTTGACGGATGATCCTGGTGTTGAAATGATTTAGATTCGAGGCTAAGTGAGTCACTCTAACTGTGAGTGTACATCTCATTTTATGCTTTTATACTGTAAAGATAAGCTGATGCCTTTATACTGTAGTGCTTTGTTGCTTACTATGGGACGGATACGTACAGTAATACAAAAAGGTTAATGGAACAACAGTTCCAGTAAATATTTTGCAGCCATTCTGGCAGCATCTAGGCAAAGTTGGTCTACCAGTTGGTCAGTCCACTAGTTTGATCTTGACCGATCTCAACGACTATTAGATGGATAAAATTTGGTACAGACATTCGTGACTTTGATGATCCCCTGACGTTTCCTCTCGCACCACCACATTTGGTTAACAATTGTGGTTTTGAGTGACATGTCTCTAAAGCTGTTGGAAGGATTGTCATGAAATTTGGTACAGACATTCATGTTCCCCTCAGGATGAACTGCAATGACTTTGGTGATCTCTCAACTTTTCCTTTAGTGCTAATTAACAAATGTCAACATGCTATCATGCTAAATTACTGTGTGTTAGCATTTAGCTCCCTGCACCACTCTGCATAAGTAGAATCTAAATGAGTTGCTAGCACGGCTGTAGACTCTTGTTCTCCTTTAAACCTTGTTAAGTCTTGCAGAGGGTGGCATTTACTTTGCTACAGCCCCAACTTTGCAACTGAAATATCAAGTTTGATATTGGGACTTGACTGTATGAAAGTTGGAATATGGTTGTGTGTATGCAGAGGCTGCATCAGACTATAGTTATGTAGTGAGGATATTCATGTGAGGTGAGCCAAGACACTAAAAAGACTCAAATAGCCTTGGACTAAGCAAAGGTACACACATGTGCACATGCCAGCGTGTGCACTCACACACACACACACACACACACACACACACACACACACACACACACACAGGCACACACAAGCATTGACACTCTGATCTAACCTTCCCGGAGTGTGTGATTCAACCCTGGAGAGCAGCAGGAATTCTTTGTTCTAAATCCACAGCACACACTCCTGTCTGTCACTGGTAATCCTCATTGCAGCTCCTCACTGTGATAATACTGTATAAATCAGCCACTGCTCGCAGTCGGTGAGGTCTATCACACTGTTGTTTCCGTTATTTGTCGCCTGTGGCTTGTTATGTGTTCATCAAAAATCTCATTACCGGTTCTTTCCTTTGTTTCCTCTCTCTTCCATAACATTTATTTTGGTCCCTCTCTCTCTCTTTTCTTTTCCTGTCTTGCAGAGCTGCAGCGTGGGGAGAGTTTGGTGGAGAAACAGGTGAAAGAAGCTCGCACTAAATGCCGCTCTATTGCCTCTTTGCTGACTGATGCTCCCAACCCCAACTCGAAAGGGGTGCTTATGTTCAAGAAACGCCGGCAGAGGGCCAAGAAGTACACGCTGACCTGCTTTGGCAAAGCTGAGGGAGACAGAGGAGGGGACACAGAGGGAGATACAGGAGGGGAGACAGAGGAGGAAGGAGGAAGTTCCGTCCTAAGTGGCTCAGAGGTTGATGAAGAGGGATTCTCAGCATCGTTTGATCCTACGTGGGATACGGGTTATCTAGACGTGCTGGACAGGAGAAGCTCTGCGTGCCCGTCAACCACACCAACTACTCCAACAACGGCAACAACCAATCACAGCTTGGGGCTGGACATCTCAGCCTATCAGACTCCAGGACTTGTGAGCTCTGTCAATCAAAGCCCAGGGCTGGAGAGCTCAGCCTATCAGGGCTTAAGGCTGGAGAGCAGCATTGCAAAGCAGCCAATCGGGAACCACCCTGCACACATGTCTCCTCCAGCTGTGGCTCTGACCAATGGGGGGTCGGTAGCCGTTAGTCGAGCTAGTGTTGTTCTGAGCCCGCCCTCTCAAATGCCCCTTCCAAATCAAAATGGGCAACATGACAACCCTAATCCTAGTCCTAACCCCAATCTCAGTCCTAGCCCAATCACAGACTCAGATCATCACCTGAACGCCAACTTCAGTCCAAATCAAGGTGTTCTGAACCGCACTGCACGGCCCTTCACCCCAGGCCCTACCCCTTCTCGTGCGTCTGTAACCTCTGTGATGTTTCGCCCTCCCCAAGCCAAACCCACAGCCGTGACCATGGCGACCAAACCCGTGGCGGCCGTCTCCATGGTGACTATCCAACCTACTCGCCACCCATCAGTTCCAGATGCAAGGAGAGCGGTGTCTAGCACCTCTCTGTACATCCCTCCGAGAAATAACAACAGCAACACTCCCCCCTCTGTTAACTCTCCCCCCTCCTCTTTGTCTTCTGCACCTTTCTCCCAGCCTGCCACAAATCCACCGACATTTTCTCCTCACCCCGGAGTGTATGCTTCCCCCTCCACCCCGTTCTCTCCTTCTTCAGCTCAAAGTACCCTGGTCTGTCCATCGCCTGCTCAACCCTTCTCCCCTCCAGCTCCACAGCCATTTCCCTCTCACCCTGCTCCCACTTATCCACCTCCCTCCACCTGCATTTCTGCTTCTCCCATCTCCCCACAACATCCCCCTCATCTGACTCAGGTCTCCTTCCATGCCCAGCCTGCCCCTCTTCCTCCTCCTCCTCCTCCTCCTCCCAGCCAACTTTCTCCATCTCCTTCTGTCCACCCCTACATCAACATGACAGCTGCAGTGACTCCTGGCCCCCATGCTGCCATGGCAACTGCATCACCTCCCCAGGCTCCCGCCACAGATTCACTGGCGACACGTGAGCAGCGCATCGCAGTCCCTGCCGCTCGCACTGGCATCCTGCACGATGCCCGTCGTCGTAGCAACAAGAAACCAATGTTCTGTGCAGTCCAGAACAAAGATGTTTCTCCAAACCCGGACTTGATGTCGATGGTCCAGAACATGGATGACCACTTTGGGAGAACCCCAGGTGCTGAACCTGGAGCTGCACCCAGTGGGGAGACTGGACATGAGTCAGGGCCTGAGGAGGACTGGCTGAGGCTGGGGGCAGAGGCCTGCAACTTCTTGCAGGCTCAGCGGGGACCCAGGCCACCTCCTGTAGCTCCCAAACCGCAAGCCCCTCAGGTGCCACAGCTGGCAGGGAAGGGAGGTCAGCTGTTTGCCCGCAGGCAGAACAGGATGGATCGGTACATTGTGGAGCGAGCTCCCTCTGTTGCTGCAGCACCTTACTCTCCAGCCCAGACGAGGGAGCCCTCACCCACACCTTCTCTCCCTGCCACCTGGAAATACTCGTCCAACATCCGTGCTCCTCCTCCCATCAGCTACAACCCCCTCCTCTCTCCCTCCTGCCCTCTGAAGGCCCAGAAGAAGCCTGAGGTGACAAAGTCTGGGACAGCTGGATCTAAAGGCAAGAAAGCAGGCATGAAGTCTGTGGACATTATGAGCCACCAGCCCTACCAGCTCGACTCTTCTCTGTTCAGCTATGGGGGCGGGGTTCCCCAGGACACCTCCACCTATCAGCAGCAGCAAGGAATGACAAGTGGACCCCAGAAGACAGCACGAGTGTATGAGGTAAAGCGCTTCTCCACGCCCCCGCCGACAGCCACAGGGCCCGCCCTCAAAGTCATTGTGCCTCGATCAGCTACGACACTAGGAGAACCGCTGTGGCGCTCTGATGTCACATCTCCTCCACCCACAGCCCCCTATCAACCCTTTCAGCCTCAACCCCAACCCTACCAACCTCAGTGGGCCACCTCCCCCCTGTCTCCCCCACCTCCCCCTGCCCCTACCGCTCCACTCCCTCAGCTCCCCACCTTCTCCTCTGGTCCAAATCCCGTCCAGTCCCCCACTTTCTCCCACCTTCAGCCCTCCAACAGCACGCAGGCCAACAGGCAGTTTAAGAGTGCCCCAGATCTGAGTCCCCTGGGCCCCGCTGGTGCCTCTCGGCTGGCGTCCAGCAGCACTCAACCTCCCAGGGTCCCCAGGCCCAGATTCAGCACTTCCAACCTGGGTCTGCAGCCTTGCGTCTGGCGCCCTGGATCCACTATGCACTGAAGAGACTCTGGTCTGGACATAATAAACCATGGCTCGATGGGAACATAGAGCAACATTTTCTGAATAAGTCCATGTGTTCTCAGTATCGTAAAATTGTTAGCTTGGGGTTTTATCAGCCACGTTTTATCACAAGATCTGTTTGGATCAGCCACCCATGTAGCACATTTTATCATGTACATTTAATCTTGCTGACTCATTTATCCAATGCATTTGATTATAGTTAGAGGGAACACTGTGTTTTGCAAAGGAAATGTAGCGTGGAAACCCAAGAAGAGTTCACCGGCAGATTGAAGGGACAGAGAGAGATGCTTAAATAAAGTTCTGTAAATATTGTATTGAATGATGAAGAACTCAGTTTGAACATAAAAAAGAAGAATAGAGGACGTGAAAAGACAAGACTGTTGTGAGAGAGATGTGATCGAACATGGGGAAAAGATGAAAAGGAAAGCACAGAAGTGACGTAATAGAAACAATGTCTGATGAGGTGTAAAAGATGCAGATTTGACTTATAACTTCGCAATCTATAAACACCCTTCAGTACCTGTTGCCATCCAGTAATATCATATCCGAAAAGTTGCTTACTAACAGATTTAAAGTAGCTACTACTACTACTGTAATTCCCCCTCTGTTATATATATTCTAAGGATTTGTGTTTGATTAGTCTGAGTGTCTTTTTTTAGTTGCACGGGTGTGCTTTTTTTTCTGTAGCTTTTCATAGGGCGGCACGGCTGGAGAGGAGCACAACTGCCACGAAGAAGGGAAGCCTTTTACAGTAGACTTGATTTCCGATCTGTTGATATGAAACAGGAGAGGTATAACATGTCTGTTTAGCTGTGAGTCTTTTCCACAGAGACTGAGAGACTGAATAAAAATAGACATGACTCACCTCAGCTGTCACTCTGTTTCTTCCTGTGTCGCTCACGTCACCACTTGCTCCCACACCGGGCCCCAGTAACTCCTCCTCCCGCTGGTTTTTAACCCTTTCCTCTCTTTCAGGCATTTGCTGACTAGTCTAACAGCTGTATTGTTCTCTCAGGATTTAGGCAGTTTTGAGATGAAACAAACTCTCCAAAAGGTTTAGCCATCAAGAAAATGTTTTTTTTTAACTTTCACCACATGGAGGCACTGTAGGATTAGTCATCCAGACATGTTGCACCACTACAGTTTATGGTCTCCTCCCTTGTCTCATCACAGATTTTACATTGCTAGAATGTGACATTTAACATAACAGGGGAAAAATGTTTTTTATTTTATATCCTATCTTTTTATATCTTAAATTCCCTAGATTCTACAAGTTGTAGGATTGTTAGCCTACATTTCAGAGCAGTTTAATGACAGCCACCTGACGGACTTGGGGCTGTGAAACCCAACCATGGCCACAGAAGGGGATCTAACCTATGACCCTTGACTGGGATCAGGTGACAGACGGGGCTAACTTTAGCCGCTAACTTTAGTCCTGTTCAGGACCACTGGTAAGCTTAGCTGCCGTGCTACTGGAAGGTACAACACACACACAAATCCCTGCAGTGTGCAGCATATTCACTTTTCTACAAACTAGGTCACTGGATTTTAGAAATACATAAAAGCTGCAACTGCACTTATAGTAATGACTGAAGTGGCTCTTTTAACTCTTAGCCAAATTACCAAATTAGTTCTACAATTCTCTCTCTTTCGGTCTCTCTCCTCTTCTCTGTTAATTCCTCTCTTGCTCAGTTGCACACACACATTCACACACACACACACACACACACACACACACACACAATCACACACACTCTCTCACACCCACACACACACACTCAGCCCTTTTCACCTATTTCTGGAGCCGTTAATCTCCAGCTATTTGGCCTGGTGCTAAACTCTTAATTTTGATGGCTTTTTTACAGTGTGATTGAGAGTGGAGGGGAAGAGCTACCTTGTACATCCTGTCTCCTCCCGCTGCTCTGCCAAAGAGGCTCTTTCCTCACACTGTATTTCTGGGTCAACAGAGTCGAGTGTTTGGGGTCAAGGGTCAGGGTTTAGTCACAGGTCAGTTTATGGACAAATAATCGGTTGTACTCACTCTCGTGTAGGTCGATCATTTTAGGGTTATTATTTTGAAAATAATTATTGTTTTCTAATTCATTATTAACTGATCTGTTTGGCTGAATAAAGTATTATTAGAGAATAATTTGTAAAAACCAACCAGCTTGGTAATAAACCTTCCAACTGGGAGTTAGATTCCTTGATGGATTTATAACCCAGTTACACACACATCTGTATCAAGGCCACCTGGCCCGTCCAATTTCAGGACTACCATACTGCACCGGTAATTTTTATCCGTGCTGGCAGATAGGCTCTGGGGACAACAGTGTCGCCATATTTGTGCAAACATTTGCGCTGACATTCATGGTTCCTAGAGGAGGAATCCTTACCACTTTGGTAATTCCCTAACTTTCGGTTTTGAGTGAAATATCTCAACAACTATCGGATGGATAGTAATGAAATTTGGTACAGATATACGTGTCCCCCTCAGGATGAATTGTAATAACTTTGATAATCCTTCAACTTTTCCTCAAATTAAAATTTTCATTTGTCCAATACTTCGGTTTATGACCAAATATCTGCAAAACGGATGACATTCCCATCAGCCTGAGCTGTACTTTTTGTTTAGTTTGCACATCCAGCAGTTACAGAGAAACGTTAACAGCAAACATTTGGATTTGTGTTTGTGTCCACCTGGTGAATGTAACTCCAATATACACTCTCTTTTAGCTCTGTTTTTGGTCTTTACCAACTCCTGAGGAAAATATCTTTCTCTTTAGCTGCTAAACGCTCCATTATGTTCATGTTCATTATGCTCCATTAGTCTCTAATAGTGTCTGTCTGCTGTTTGGTGTTGAGCAAGTAGTGTACAGTGGGTTTTTAGAACAGCTGCCCGCAGCATCATCACTACGAGCGACCCCTTTCACATTGTCACATTGCTTTTACATTGTCATCTGATACAGTACTATTATAAAAATATTGATAATGGCTGCTTTAAAAATACATTTTCTTGTCAGTGTCATCATTCAACCCACTGAAGAAATTCTTGCTATTCCAGATTCCAGTCCTTCCCAGTTGGCTGAACAAACCTTTGCTTACTGCCTGGCCAAAACTCAAAGTGACACAGCAGAGAAATATACTTATATGTAGCTTTTTTCCACAATTATAGACAAAGTCGACAAACTGACAATGACTTACAAAAGCCACTGGTTGAATGTTAAAAGCAGAGGACTGACAAAGAAGTGACTGACATGATGATACTGGTATAACTGCTGGCAGGCACAAACAAGGCATGCAGTTGCAAATCACACCCAAAGGTTTGTTGGTTAGACGAGTATGTGTAAAGAGACTATGAGAGGGGGAGGAAAACACATCAACAAAAGCATAAATGCCCTAAGGCACATAAAACCGAGTGACAGGGGAAGAAAGTAACTGCTGAAAAGATATTTTCTGTTCTCTTGTGTTGTTTGTCATGTTATCAAAGGCCCATGTTCACCTGTGATGGGAAGCGGTGGGACAAATGACTCTGGGGTTCACAAGCTGGAGGAATTCAGTAAAATCATCATGTCGATTCTTGTCATTTCACTAGTATCTGCTGACTTTCAGGATCAGGATTTTAAAATTTGTCATGCTCCCTATGATACCAACACAGAACTCTTGTTGAACTCTTGGTTGTTCCAAAGTCTTGGCTGAAGGTGATCTTTGCAAACATGACACCTAAACTTTGTAACAACTTTCCAGAGGAGATTAACGCCCCCTGTTTAAGTGAGGCTTGCACACTGGTGCATCTTGCCATCAGGCAACATATCAAAATCTCAAAAGCTTGTCATTACCGATTTACGCAAAAAGATCTACCATGCTTGATTGAACCCACCTTGTGTGTTTTTATGGTCATCCAAGCAACATGTGTGCATGAAGATTCTGTTATTTTGTAAACTATTCACATCCTTGGAGTTGACTTTTGACACCCGTGGAATCAGAAATATTAGTAAGATTGTTCTACTTGAGTATAACCTGAAAAGTTACTTTGAAGAAATGTTTGTTGTTGTTCTTTATCATTTTTTCCTGTTATTTATGAGATTTATGAGTTATGAGGCAGATTTAGTTTAAATTACTGTTCTGTAAGGAGCTATCATGTTTGACACCTTCATTACAGAAATGTTTTCATTTTTTTTTCATATTCAAATAGCCCTGGTTATTCTGAAAAAAGAAAATGTGACATACCTACACTTTATATTTTAAGCTAATCGTTGTCTTTAAATTTTCAGTTTAGCTTTTTCTGTTTTTTTTAACAGATAAAGTTGATAGATTAAAAAAAAAATCATTATCAGTTTCCTATTATCACTCATCTTACCAACGTCTGAACGTGAAACACCACACCCACCACCCTCTTTACCCCCTACTCAATTTCCCCCACCCCTCCCCTCCAGCCCCCCCGGGGCAAGTCCATAGCACTGGAGCTGCCCTGCTGATAGGGTTTCACTCTCTCCGGGGCGAAGAGGAGGGCAGGCAGTACAATACAAGCTGTGGGACACAAATCTACCTGGGAATCTATATTCCTCTTCCTCCAACCCACACCTGTTCTGGGACCTTCTGGGACCTGTGTCTTTCTGTGGATACCTGGGTCTTACAGGTAAGGCATTAGAGAGGTGAAAATGTGTGACAGCATCGATAAAGAAATCTCTCTTACATGCCTTGAGTGTTTGTGGATTATCTGGCACCGGTGGTTGATGAGTTGTCAAATAATTCTGGATCCTCTTTTAGTACAAGGAGACGTTACAGTTAAATCTGTTTGATTCCTGCGGTCAGCAGATTTTGGCTGCAGGAGAAGCCCCTATCTGTGACTGTGAAGGCATCTCTAACTGGGTGAATTAATGAATGAGGGAATCAGAAGCAGATGCTCAGCTTCATATTATAGAATTGACTGTTTTGTAAAAAGTCATAGTGCTTGCTCAAGAAAGACATAGTTCAACAGTTACATTACAGATTTACAATTTCTTGAATAAATAGTTCAGTTCAATTAAACCAGATCTGAATCATGAGAGCCAGCTGGTGGATGACTTTCCTCTTCCTCCACCAGCTCTTACCTAACACTGTGGTGGGTGAGGAATGTGGCCCTCTGCAGTGGAGTTTTTAGTCCGTGGGTATGGATGTATGTGTGCATTTGGGAATGTGCTTACTGATGCCCTTCCTCCCCAGCTGTCCCCTCAAGATTTATCTGGAGCTAAAACAGGCTGGTCGTGTGGGACAGGAGCACCTCTTCCCTCAGAGAGGTGGTAACAGGACCCAGGCCCCTCGCGCCGCTCCTGTAGTCCCCATTAGCACAGCCTCCATCTTGCATTTCCCAGAACATCCAAAACCACCTGTAATCTCCAGTTTTTAATCCACGGCCACTGACTCACATTAATCACAAGGGAAAAAGCTATTAGAGTGCAAATCTGCGTATGCGCGCCGGTGCATTTGTATGTATGTCTTGTGCTGATGACAGTCCCCCTCACCACAGTGCTACAGAACATGTGTTCATAAAAATAGCTCACACAGGACTGAATCCCAGGCTAGGAAATGAGCTTCAATTACAGAGGATGAAAAGCAATTACATTAACTGTCTCCCTGTGGACGGGCCCTCCAGCTTTTTCTCTTGTACTGGGACTCACCTCCAGCCTTACATAATTGCTTTCGACCTGTGCAATTGACAGCGACATACTGCCGGCCCCCATCTGAGTGGTTAGTCAAGAGAGACACGAGCTGCCACTGGGAATTAGTGTCCTCAAGGGTATGTGGGGGCTTTACATGATGTTTAAAGTGTGCTTAACTTAATTAGGGAACCCGGCGAGGTTCTGCTGCAGCTTGCTGGAATTTAGGATGTGCATCTTCATTATACATAAATACATGTTGGAAATCAATTTAGACTTTCTCGTGAAAAATTTATGGAAAAGTTAAATGCTTTTGTTGTATCACATTTCACTGCCCGTCAGTGTCTGGTTGCTAAATCTGTCATGCTCTCTGCCCGAGAGACCAAATACATTTAAGCATTTGGGGAATAATTCTTAAGGACTGTTTAAGTCTGTCTTACAGTAGAAGATCAATTCAATTTATTGATAGATTACAAATCAAGACATATCCAGAAATCAAGTTAGGTCATTTTATTTATAGAGCATATTTAAAAAACAAAAGTTGAACAAAGTGCTTTAAAGAAAATTTAAAATAAAATTAATCAAAGTGTAATACACAAAGTAAAAGCATTTATATAGTTAGCCCAGAGTTAGCCCTGCCTATCTGAGGTTCAACACACTGAAAATGTGTATTTATTGCTGTTTAGTGTATCAGAAAATTTCAAAAGTTTTTTAATAGTTTCACTCTGGATCTCAGCAAAAGCTAAAGTGAGATCACCAAGAATATGTTATTACTAGTCCCCTGCTGATTTTTTATCTTAAATTTTAAACCCGCATTGATTGATTTTTGGGACACTTGCCGGCAGTGCAACAAGCTGTAAACCAACAAGTTCACCAACAAGTCCTCCAAATGAAACAACAAAATATATCATTTGTAACTGCCCTCTAGAATGACACATAGAAGTGTTTTCTGATCAGATGCCCCTGTCAGCAGGATGATATTATTTGTCTGTTACAGATCACAGCAAATCTGTTTTATGATGTGACAACGCTCTGGTTAAAGTTTGATTAGGTTTAGGAAAACATCAAGGGTTTGGGTTAAAATGACGACTTCATTAAGGTGAGGGGACCTCCGTTGTCACGGTTACAATAACAAACACGTAGTTAAGGTTAGGGAACCATTGTGGTCATGCTGAAAAACCCAACACTGACTGTTGGTTGGAAACGGGAAACGTACAACTCCTGTGGTAAAGGTCAATGATTGGTTGAGCCAATCATCCACCCCGACCTCCTCCCTACGCAGACTTTGTCACCTGACTTCTTCCTTTGCTCCCATCATAATCACGGCCACTGCTTTGTCATTTGAACATTAACACATGTAGTTTTGGGGCACTTGCCACTTGGAGACTGATGCCGTCGTTCTTCTTGGGAGGACAATCTCCTGTAAACACAGCACTTAAATATTAAGACCTTGAAGCAACATTCATATGGAATCAAGGCACCTGATGATTGTAAATCCAACATTCACTCTCTTTTAGCTCTGTTTTTGGTTTCCACCAACTTCTGTGGGAAATAAGCCTGTGAATATTCTCATTCATCCAGGTCATAGTTATCTCAAGGAAAATTGAATCGAACTTGTTTAACCAGGCTAGCCTGGTTAAACAAGCACGCACTCTTGGATGAGAGGTGAAACGTCTTCACAGACAAAACCAAAAATCCAGTTGCGTTCGATTCAATTTTCCTTGAGATTCTGTGGGAAATATCTGGTTCTTTAGCTGCTAAATGCTCCACTGCTGTACGAACTAGTTGCTAACTTTGTCTGTCTGCTGTTTAGTGCTGGACAGGTAGCGTACAGTGGGTTCATCAGAGCCTTTTTTGCTGAAAACAGCTGTCTGCTACAGCTGGACGGTTAATGACAGCAGTGAAAACCAAACAGTTTTTAGCTAAACAGCAACACTGCGGGCCCTAAAACCAAAACAGTGAGCTGAAAGATGCTAAAGCCGAAGGGAAACTACAGAGTCGAGTGATAATTCCCTGTGGGTTTTTCCACTACAAGCAAAGCCTTTCACATTACACACTGTCATTTGATCCAGTGTTAATACAAAATATTGATTAGTGCAGCTTTAAAATGTAAAAACCAACATAAACCAAAACTTTCCACTGAAGGATGGTGATGAAGACTGTGAGATGCAGTTGAAAGATCTGGAAAAGGGTAGTTAATGGACCCTGAGTTAAGTCCAATTTTGGACTGTATAGGTGTATTTTTCTTTCTGTGTAAAGCAGCTGCAGCTCTTTGTCTGAAAATTGGCAAAAGGAGCTGATAATAATTATTATCATTACCATGAAGTCATCATTTGTCTGTTCTGTCCTTTAGCCATGCCTCTCACAACTCCTGCCCCTTCTAACAAGAGGAAGGCCAACAAGATCATCACTGACCTGTCCAACGTCACCCAGAATGGTAAAACACACTCTCTCTCTCTCTCACACACACACAGCATACCAATCACATATTCACACACGACACGTAAACATGAAACATTTTGCTGGTCATCTTCATCCTTCATTCCTCGAAGACCTTCCTCTATCTCCCATGTGATCTGATTACCCAGCGCAGTAAATGTCAAATCCAATTGTAAGTTTTGCTCCAGTCTGTGTGTCTAAATTGAACTGCCTGTGTGTAAATCGTTGCATGTAGTCTTGTGATACTAAAATCAAATAAGAACACACACACACACACACACACACACACACACTTGTTCCAAGCAGTAACACAATATCTAACATGCATGTGGCATCTCCTGGAGGGAGGTGGGTCATTATCAGATAGTAGCAGCCACAAATCTGTCACCATTAGAGGCAACACAAAATACCAGACGGTGATTCAGCTCCCCACTATATTTGTCTGAGGCTGTGTGTCAGCGCCGACTGAAGTGGAATCAATGCAACTTGTAAGACTGTGTTCACATCTTGGCATTAAACCCACAGATGCAAAATGCATTTATATAGTTTGTTGAGCAACATCTTAACGTCTAATATCTTTTTCATCTTTTCACCTTTTTCCAAAAATCGCTTCCTGTGCACCAGAGATTTACTGTGGGAAAGAAGCACCAGAAATAAAGCGTTAATGTATTTCACCATCACATTTTCACAATCTGTTCAAATTCTTTCTGTGTGGCTGAACGTTGTTCAAACTCACAGAACGTTATTTTGAATTCAAAGGAGATCCCGAAGTTTCCAAAAATACACAGGTTGAATTTCAGGCTGAATTTGGGTGAAATGTGTAAATCACGATGCTATTGATCTATCAAATGAGATAGTACAGACATGAGAAGAGTAGTCAGTGGTGGAAAGTACTGTAGCTGTACTGTACAATTTTAAGGTACTTTTCCACTACATTTCAGACAGAAACAATGTACTTTTTACTCCAGTACATTTAATGAGACAGCTATGTTAAACTACCCAACCGTATATGATGTTGTTGATGTAGTTAAAAGCTCCACATCAACCAGCTGCAACATGAAAATGCTGCTTAGACATTAATGTATAAATAATCCATTATAATTATAATATAATAATCAAATAATATATAATACTTACAGGGGACATGTTTCTGCATAATGAGCACTTTTAGCTTTGAGACTTGAAGTGCAATATGCTGTTAATACTTCTGTAGTTTTACTTACTAATTTTACATTATATTACATTACTGTTACAGTACTTTTACTTGAGCAAAGAATCTGGATACTTCTTCCACCACTGATCGTAGTGCAGAAACAATTTAAAAAACTCTAAACAAACTGAAAAATCAAGACTTTAGGAAGTCAAAACAACAAATATAAACACTATTTTTAGCCACGCTAGCAGCGTGTGTTGTGACAATATCCAATAATATTGGATAGATTGGTGAAATTTGGTGGATACATTCATGTCCCACTCAGGATGATTTGTAATAAGTTCTGTGATCCCCTGACTTTTCATCCAATGTCACCATCAGGTCAATTTTTCAATTTGTCAAAAACTTTATTTATGACCAAATATCTGCAAAACTAATGGCATTCCCATCAGCCTCAGCTGTAGTTTTTCTGTTTAGTGCTATTTAGCAAATGTTAGCATGCTAACACGCTAAACTAAGATAGTTAACATAGTAAACTTTATACCTTAACATCAGCATGTTAGCATTATCATTGTGAGGGTGTTAACATGTTAACGTTAGCATTTAGCCCCAAAGCACCGTTATACCTAAATACAGCCTTGCAGAGCTGCTAACATGGCGGTAGACTCTTAGTCTTGTTTTAATATGTTGTAGCGAAACTGACATTTACTTGCATGATATAGTACTTTTTATGAACACCAACCACAACATATTCTCTGCCAATCTCTGAGCATGCAGTCTGTTGTCTCTCCCTATTTGTGTCCTTTGCTGTTTCCTCTACCACTCCTTCTGCTGTCCCATCTGCAGCCACATCTGTATCTTTCCACCAGTTTTGTTTTCAGCCAGTCAGTCATTCAGGAGCTTATCCCGCTTATCCCTTATTTTACTCCAGTTAATGCCCACTCATCTATCCATCATCCCTGCCACTGTTGTCGTTCTGACGTTTGCCCCATGCCTCTGTCCGTCTGCAAGTTGTCCATCTGTCCACCTCCTGCCTCTGTCAGTCTGTCCAATTTCCTCCCAGTCAGCAGCCAGTACCAGTTTCACATTCTTCTGAATTAACACTCTAATCAATATCCCCATGGGAGAGTTCGCTCAGAAGCCTCAATTACTCTCTCTCTCTCTCTCTCCCTCCCTCACACACACACCCACACACACACACACACTTAACCACACACCTACTTGCACAAGTCTGATTTACGAGGTACTGCTAACAGCTCTCCGCAGCATTGCAATGCCAACTCCCCGCTTTATAGATGTGCTCGTGCGTGTGTGTATTGGTTTATGGCTGGACTCCAGGTGTTATGAGTGATATCAGAGTGTGTGTGGTGGATGAGAAGAGTGTTTTATGAGGAGCTCTGTGGAACAGTAAAATCCATCAGATCTCTCCATCGCTGAAAGAGAAGAGGGGAGCGAGGGAGGCAGTGCGTTATAAGGATTTCCCTCCATAAACAGTCCTACCAGAAAATCTGCTGTGGCGTTCCCCAGTGCCCTTTTCTTCCATATTGCTTTGGCCTAGTAACCCCTACAACTTCCCTGGTTTCACACACACACATCCTCTAACACCGTGCAACAGGTTTCAACTCTAATTCATCACAACAAGGGCAGTATGGAAGCCAGGGGATAAAAATATGCCCTTTACAGTCTTATACATCCCTTATTCAATATCAGACATGTAGTGGAAGGCAAACCCGCCTTTTAATTTGCCAAATGGGTTTAGCTGATAAGAGAAGACACATTTCAGAGAGTGTATACCACCCCTGCCAAGGCTTTAATAACAAAAAATGCTTAAAAATTGTTAGTCTGCAAAGTGATAAATCATTATGGGATACATGAGCCAGATTTCTTTCATTTAAGTGGGTGCAGTAGTTCATGAGAAAATAGGGAAAATGTTTAAAAAATGCCTTTTGATGTTAACAAATAACATTTATTCTTCAGGAAATATGCTTATTTGGTTTAGAGTTAGATGAGTCAATCAACACCAATATCAGAGTTATCTGTTTAGTATGAAGATACAGCCAGAAGACGGTTAGCTTAGCTTTCCTTGCTCGTAAAACCACAACTTATAGTTTTTACATTGGTTTCTGCACACAAAATGCAGCATGTTAATTGAGTTTTAGAGGTTCTGGTAGGTGTATTTTGTTACCTTTGGACAGAGCCAGGCTAGGTGTTTCCCCCTGTTTTCAGTCTTTATGCTAAGCTAAGCCAACCATCTGCTGGTGGTAGCTTCATATTTACTGTACAGACACGAGAGCAGTATCAATCTTCTCATGTAACGGTCAGCAAAGAAAGTTTCCCCTTTAAAAAATAGTCTTGAATTTGTACCAAAAAGTCGCTGCTCATTCTTTGGCCCTTACACCACGTTGCATTTTTCTCAACATATGGGTAAACCATGACAGCTTCCCTTCTACCTTTTCTCTGCATACACCAACCTTCAATTCCATATCCGGTCCCTTCATTTTGTCTTCTTCCTCTTCCTGTCAGATGATGAGTCGGATCCCGAGGCGTCTGAGCTCGACCTGGGCACCAAGATCAAGACGCCCAAGGACGTGATGCTGGAGGAGCTCTCCCTGCTCAATAACAAGGGCTCCAAGATGTTCAAGATGAGGCAGCAGAGAGTTGAGAAGTTCATCGTGACCAACGAGAACAAGGTAAGAGTGAAGAAGAGGAAGGAAGTGTGTGTGTATGTGTATGTTGTGTGTTATATGTGTGTACTGATCAGACTATATTGTCCTCTTTTGTCTTCCAGCAGAACCTACAGAACCTGCTGATGTCCCCTCCCCTTATTCCACCAAAGCCTGAGATGCCAAAGGAAGAAGGTACAGTAGGGTCCCTTTTCAGTATTTAAGATTCTTTCTGTCTGTTAAGATTGTGGCCTTTAATGTCTCTGGTCTTCCCCACTTTTTCTTTCCTGTCCCTGTGTGTCTCAGTGGTGGAGGAGACAGTGGATGAGGAGGCGGAGAAGAAGAGGAAGGAGGAGTATGTACGCACCTACGTATCGCCATGGGAACGGGCCATGAAGGGCAACGAGGAGCTGACAGCCACCATGAAGGCCTGCATGCCGGGACCCATCCAGATCCACCATGAACTGCCTCTGTACAAGAGCTTCAATAGGTACACGCTGAATTAATTTATCGACAGTTTTTTTCAATTCATCTTTCAGCCTATAAATAAACTGCACTGTAGCTTTGATAGCCCCAGGTGACATCTTGAAATCACTTGTTTTGTCTGACCAACAGTCTAAAACCCAAAGATATTCAATTTACAATCATAGAAACATAGAAAAGCAGCCAATCCTCACATTTGAGACGCTGGAGAAGAAGCAAATGTTTGGCATTTTTCCCTGATGAATGACTTTAAGAATTAATCAATTGCCAAAATTGTCATTGTTGTCTGTGACATTGTTGTTGACTAACGATCAGCTAATAGCTTATTCGGCTAATCATTTTTGCACTAAAACGCATGTACACATACACACTTGTCCTAATTGTATTTTCAAGGAGAAAAAAAATCTTTTCAATAACTTATTTAACTTTGAATTTAAAGCTACAGTATCTTGACACAACCTTTATAGTACATTTATTCATTTGGCAGACGCTTTTGTCCAAACGACACACAAATGAGCTACAATCCAAGCCACTGTAGATCAAGGAGAAGCCATCGAGAATAATTCAATGTTTCAAATCCACCTGATACGTGTGCCACAAGATCGCAGTGCATACAGCAAGACATAATTGCTTAGGAAATTAGAAGGAAAGTGACTTCAGCTACAACAGTGCACTTGATTCTCAAAAAAAATACTGTTTTTAGTGAAGCAGGGCAGGAAAGAGGTGAAATGATCTCACGCCTCTGGAAAACTGTTTTATTTGTCTTAAAGGGACACTCGAGCAATTTAGTGTTGAACTTGGTATTGAACATAAACCAGGACTTACAACACTGTTTCACCAGCAGAAAAAACTGTATAGAAGAGACACAAGTAGGTAGAAAAGAATTATATGATGGAAATATGATACTATAAATGTGTTCAGATAATACAAGTACTCTGGAATTACAAGTACAGTTGATTAACAGTAAATAACAACTCTACTGTACTATTGATAATGTAGTTATAGCGTTATAGCTGCAGCACCAGTCTCAGCTACATGAGCTCACTGACCCACTCTCATAGAACCCACATCACTATGACAACCAGCAGTTTGTGTTTCATCAGCAGTAAAAGTGGCTGTGCGATACAGACTTCACATACTGTGCCACATCACTGACATTCAGAAATGTACTATCAAACTTACCACGTAGACAACATTTCGCCCCAGATGTAATTGATTAATCTTATTTGAACCCTAGATCTCCGTCCGTTGTAATGCTGTTAATGGTTGTTGTGGACCCTGGTATCCTTCACAATCACTAATGGGTCTGAGTAAGCAATAAACAACCAGCCATGGACAGATTATGAGACAACGGGCCCCTAGGCACAGATATGTTAAAGGCCCCCCTACCCTCCCACATAAGAGCAAGACACCCAGACTGAAAGAGACACAAAACGACTACAGTAACATTTAACAACTCTCAGAGAAACAAAAATGACTCATAGGTGTTGTTTGTAGTTGTTTTGTGTCTCCTTGTGGTTGTTTTGCATTCCTTTATAGTTGTTTCATGTCTCTATGTAGTTATTGTGTGTCTCTTTGTGGTCATTTTGCGTCTCTGTAATTATTTTGTGTCTCTCTGTGATCGTTTTGAATGTCTTTGTGGTCGTTTTGCATGTCTTTGTAGTTTTTTTGTCTCTCTCTGTGGTTGTCTTGTGTCTCTTTGTAGTTATTTTTTGTATCTTTGTGGTTGATTTTCGTCTCTTTGCGGTAATTTTTCATCTCCTTCTGGTTGTTTTGTGTAGTTGTTTGATTGACTTTCCAACAAGAAATGTTAACTGTCACTTCATACGGAGGTCCATCCAAATGCAAATTAATTAATTTAATTACTGGGAAAAGTATTTGAGTAAACATGTATGTAGGACTTTATCTTGTGGTAATCTGTAGAAAATCACATTAAATGCAGTATGTTGATGTTTCGTTTGTTCTTGTAACAAAACTTGAAAGCTGAAAGTTGTTCTGCATTGCACAGCACCGGAGATGCCCGTCCTGGTGTTACCTTGTTTCTTCTCACCTCCCTATTTCGTCCTCTTTTCTCCCCAGGACGGCGCTGCCATATGGTGGCTATGGCGACAAGCCACCCAAGACACTGACCTTCGAAATCCCAGAGCTCAACGTTGCCCCCGAGGAGTCGGAGCCTCTGCCCTCCCTGCAGGCCGACATCCGCTCTCGCCCCTCATTCAACCGCACGCCCATTGGCTGGGTCTGCAGTGAGGACAACTCACACATCCACATGGACCTGGACAACATCCCCTTTGACGGAGAGACGGATGACCTGTGAACACGCATGCGCACACAAGCATATTTATGTAGCCTGAAACACACATCAAAGTACATGCACTGGAACTCATCAACACACATGTACATGAAGAATACACCCTCTTGAGTGTATACATGAGAACATTAGACACAGTTCATAATTTACACCACGTACACTGACAACATAAACTCTGTTAGAACTGCTGAGGCTCCATGAACACATGTTGAAATGTACTTTAATTACATGGAAACGAACAAAAATGATTTAAAAATGACTTGAATTGATTTGAAAAGAACAAAGTATCTCCCCTGGTCTCCTATGTGCTTTCTTATCTCCCCAACTATGATTGAGTCTTACTATGATTTTGCATACTGAGAGCTAATGCGAGACCTGTGTGAATAGATATAGATAAGCACTCTGCACTCTTAAAACAATGTATTTATGCAATAAAGTTCCCCTTTACAGAATGTCTGTCTGTTTCTCATGCTAACACTGCACCTGTTAGTCTTAGAGAACTGTTATTAAAAAGGACAGTATCTGATTATAAAATAAATAATCTGTTTTTGACAAAATAATCTCTACTAAAGGTCCACTTGCTACATCTTTGTGGAGCTTTCAACCGTAGTCTTCAGTGGATGGGGTTTGCTCAGTTGTCATGGACGTGGCTCAGTTTTAATCCCGTCCTTGGTCCCAAAGACCTTCCTTCAGCAGACACAAGGGTTCTGATAAGCCATCTCCATGACAGCAAACTCCATCTGTTGATGAAAAACATGAGATGTGGTTGAAAGCTCCGGAAAAAAACTACGATTTAAGATTATTTCGTGTACTACTATTTCCAAAGTCAAAAATAAACCAAGAAGCTACTCAGGGCTGTAAAGCCACAAAGGGCCCCCAAACAAGCAGATTACAAATCTTAAGGGCCTCTGTTCATTGGTGTCATCATTTCAGTGTTTGTATAATAACTATACTGAACAGACCGTTTTAAATGGGTTCTCTGTCTTCAGATTTTAAGATTGTTTTCAGATTTTTTCAAAGTTAATTTTAAAATTGTATAGTTATAGGGTCTCCTGGTGTTTGAGTAGCTTAAGATGCATACCATATAACCATATAACACATTACTGAATGTCTTCACCCTCTGCTCCTTCTTGTCCCTTTATATTGCTGTACTATCTAATAAAAACAAAAATGCAATAGAATCATTTTAAAAACAAGGAAAACTTGCGGCCTATGGCACTCAATAAGTTATCTAACTTAATGGAATAGTTCAATATTTTGACATTTATTTGCTTTCTTGCGAGAGATGAGAAGATTGATACCACTCTCATGTCTGTACGCTGAGCAGGAAGCTATAGCAGCTGGTTAGCTTTGCTTAGCATAGACACTGGAAACAGGGGAAACAGCTAGCCTGGTTCTGACAAATGCAACAATATCCACCTACCTGCACCTGTAAGGCTCACTAAGTAACACGTTATTTCCCAATTGTTTAAAGCAGTGCAATTGAACTTTACATTTTGTGTTGATTTTGGCGGTCCCTGTGGACAAAGGCGGTAGTGTTTCACCTAACATTAGGTAACATGTTCCCTCCGCTTCACTCCCCGCCGCATGGACACTTCAGTTAGTGGCTGAACCAACTCGAATTCAGCCAGAGCAAACCCCAGCGCCGTTTCGTCTGATTTCAAAGAAAAAATCCGACCCGCTGGCAGGCATTAAGAATAACTATTAGAAACTAATAGAAATAGCCAATCTTCTTGCGGTTGTTCTCATTTGCTTATGTAGGTCATATAGAGGCATCAGTATTAAATCCACGCAGAGTTATAGGGTTGTATTCCGGACTATTTCTTGGCTGGGAGTCACTGTGGACCAAACCAGGCTAACTGTCTCCCCCTGTTTCCACACTCATGCTATTCATAGAGCAGGTGAGGGAGGTCATGGGGACATTGTTTAGTTTGGCAGTGATTTTTAAACCACTACAACTGAGAGAAAGTGACATTAGAAATGAAAAATACTGAAAAGTAACACAACAGAGCAGCATAGAAGGTGTTTACAGAAATAGTTTGAAATTTTGGGAAATACCCTGGTTTCTTGCAGAGAGTTAGGTGAGAATATTGATACCACTCTCATGTCTGAAGGGTGAATAGTGACAGCCAGCTTAGTTTAGCATAAAGACAGTGGGAAACAGTTAGCCTGGTTTGGTCCACAGTGACTCCCAGGCCAGGAAATAGTCCTGAAAATAACCCTGTAGCAGCGTGTTGTTTTTACCTTATAGGTGCTGGTAGGTGGACACTGCTGCATTTGTCAGAACTAGTCTAGCTGTTTCCCCCTTTTTCCAGTGTTTATGCTAAGCTAAGCTAACCTGTTGCTAGCTGTAGCTTTCTATTTAGCGTACAGACATTAGAGTTTTTTTTGTGGCTGTCCAAGGCCTGTAATATATATATATATATTTTATTGAAATATAAATTGTACAACAATATATGGCAAGTGATACATCATCAGTAGTAGGCTTTCTTTAGAAAACGGAGCACACAATGTAAACAAAATTATAACCTAATAAAAACAAAGAAAATAAAGAAATAAAAAACTAGAATAGAATTTCTAATAATTCTAAAGCATCAATAAAGTTCAGTAGTTTTTTTGCTGTTCTTTTTCATATACTCCAGTGATATGCAGTAAAGTGCTGGTTCTCTCATAAAAACCACCAATGCTGGTTGTGTCTTAATACACTTACATTTATGGATAAAAAAATTACCTAAAATAAATAAAGTATTTAACAGAAATTCAGTTTTCTTATCATCCAGTATGATAATATCATTTCTGGTAAAATGGGAGAGAGAAAGGAGTTTGGATTCTAGCCAATCATACATACCACACCAGAGAGATACAGAGATTAGAGTGGTATCAATCTTCTCATCTTACTCTCTGCAACAAAGTGAACAAAGGTATTTCCCCAAATTTCAAACTATTTCTGTAAGTAGGCTACCTATGCTGCTCTATGTTACTTTTCAGTATTTATCATTTTAATGTCACTTTCTCTCAGTCGTAGTGGCATTAAAAATCACTGCCAAACTAAACACTGTCCCCATGACCTCCCTCACCTGCTCTATGAATAGCAGTGTGTTCAGGCTGTGACTGTAAACTGGTGCTGGCAGCTCTCCAGTGATGGCGATGAAACAGATGTCCTCTGCATGTCGCTGACAGCGGGTTACACCTGACAGCGGAGGTGCGCGCGGGCAGAAAGACGCCAAAAGGGAGTGAGTGCTCAAACAGGTAAGACCATCGGCTGCGGGATGACATCATCACCATCCTCTCTTCGCCTCGCGCCCAGAAGGCGGCGGCATCGGGCTGCGCAAACCGCCAGATAAAACCGCTACGTCACACACTTCATCGGAGAGCTGGAAGATGGCACGGTATCGCGAGAGCGGCGTGCCGCGACCGCAGCGCTGGATGGCGCTGGTGGGGGCTGGATGCGCCCACGGCTCGCCCTCTCTCCCGTTAAATCACACGGTAGGACACGCGATCGGACGGAGACTGGCGGCGACAGCACCCGGGGTGAGTAAAAACCTGCACACTACGCACTGCACGGGCTCCATCACAGCTAGAGAGGCCGGGGGCACGCGCATGTGACCGGACAGAATACACCATCAGTAGGTGTGTGTGTGTGTGTTAATTGAGGGGGGGCAGTCAGCGTGTCGGCCAGATGTGATCCTCAACAGATGTGTTCTCGTGACAGTCTCACAGGATCTTCTTCTCCATCATCATCATCATCTCCATCATTGTCATCATCACTCTCATCAGCAGCACGAGCAGCGTGTCCCCCCCCCCCTGCTGGCTTTTCTCCCTCTGTTGCTCTGTATCTTGTTAGTTTTATTATTTTATCAGGTGGTCTGGGGTCGGTAATTCCCCCCTACGCAGCAACTCTCCCTCGTGCTGCACACTGGTTGCCGCTTTAACGGACAACAAGCTTCCCTTCACCTCAAGTTGCATCGCAGTCCGGGCTCGTTGTTCACAGTTACAGGTGTGTTATTGTTCGGGCTGTCCCGTCCAGCCAGCCAGGTACATTCCACTACTGTGCGCGTGGCTCCCGTCCTCTATTGCGTGTTTTGGTCTCGTGCGGAGCGGAGCGGTGTTTGGTGGACTGTACCCTGTGCGGACTTGTTGATGGATGGCCGAGAGACCGCAGCCTTTTTACCGAGGCGGATTCACGCTCCGCTGTCATCGCTCCCGGGGGCCAATATTGATTTAACGTTGCGGTTTCGATCCGCGTGATTGATGACTTTGGCCCCTCACCGGGGCCCGCATCACCGCCAGCCTATAGTGCCGTCACATTAGCGATGGTGACACAGCCCTCTTCTGCCTGCCTCACGCGCGCGCTCACACGTGAATACTTAAAAAAAAAAGGGGAAACTGGTCATCCCCTCGTTTTCCTGCACGACATCATTAAGCAGGGGCACATACTTTTGTTTTGGCTACTTGTGAGGACATTGCAATGAGTTACAGTGGATCCTGAAGACTTATCTTAACCTTAACCACCACTACAGGTGCCTAAACCCAAACCCTAATATTAACCTCAACCCAAAACCAAGTCTTAACCCTAAAATAAACTTGCAGAGACAATAAACTTGCAGAGATGGGAGATAAATGTGGCTGGTTGAACAGGTTTATGTCCCCACAACATGAGGAATACGCACTAGGACACACACACGCAGCTACAGCAGCACACCTTCACCCTCCAAGCTGAGCTGAAATGTCGCCTTGACATTCAAGTTGGACTTATCATCAAATTTAGTTTTTGGAGGTGAAACGCTGAATTTTTACTCTGTTGTTTTTTTGTAGCATCCACACTATACGAATATGTGTGTGTGCTTATCTGCTGCCTGCAAATGTGCAATACCCACTCACCCCGTTTAAGCTCAAAAACGCCGGCTCAATGCCCGTATTTGTACTTTATTTACTGCTGTTTCCATATTTTATGAGCTGTTATTGTAGCGCTGGTACATCTTCCAGCCTTTTATACTGTGTGAGTATAGCAGGGATGTCCTGGAAGGTAAACTCACATTACCTTTATCTACAAAATGGTTTGTCCTTCGAGTTGGCCACACTGCCAGAAAAGCCTGGCTTCTCTCTTCCCTCTCAGAGCGATTTCACTTGAGGGGGGTTCCCACCGGCGTTTAAATACCTCAAACCAATCAGGAAGCTTTATGAGATGTCGCTGTGGTGGACAATCGGGCAACTTGACAAGAACATGCTCAGAGCTTTTTTTATCAGGTCTCTGTGATTGTTTGGATTTCATATGATGAGGACCAGTGCATTTCTTGTGTTTCAGAGTTCGGCCTCCAGAGAACCACCCAATCATCCTGCTTGGTGGGCAAATGTGTTGATCCTTGAGAAACAATCAATCTCAAGATCTCATCGACTTATTGCGCGTGTTTGCGGACAAGCCATCATGTGGTGAAACAAATTTAGAAGATAAGTCTATTAAATTCACTTAATTGGTTTTAATCCTCAGAGATTTTCTCTCTAGATGCGGCCATGTGTGAACGATCCCGGCTTGTGTCTCGGTTTCCCGGGGAATTCGTCTGTTGTTGAGGTTTAAAGTGTTCCCGCCTCAGTGGTCAGGGTTGGGTCCACGCGTGTGGGATTATAAGGAGGTATAAAGGCGAGCAGATTAAGTCATCGCTCGGGATGAGGAAGGAGAAGAGGAAAAGAAAGGCACGCTCGTATGTCTCCTTTGACCTTTACCATCCGCAGGAGTGCTCTTTCTCTCTTTTTCCCAGAACTGGTCCTCTTTCACATGTGGTTGTTTATTCAGTTGAATGTCCCATTTATTCTTCTCCTTTCCTCTCCTCTTTTTATTTCCTTCCCTCCCTTTCCCTTCCTTTCCTTTCCTCTCTTTCCCCTTTCCAACTCCCCTATTCTCCTCTTTTCTCTTATTTTTTCCTCTTCTCTCCTCTAATCTTTTTTCTCTCTCCTCTCCTTTTTTCTCCTTTCATTTCTTTTCTCCTTTCCTTTCCTCTCCTCTCCTCTTTTCTCCTTTCCTTTCATCTCTTTTCGCCTTTCCTGTCTTTTCCTCTCCTCTCCTCTTTTTTCCTTTCCTCTCTTTTCCTCTTTTCGCCTTTCCTGTTTTTCTCCTCTCCTCTCCCCTATCTGTCTCTTCATCACCCAAAAACCCTGTTTCTCCTCCTCTCCTCTCCTGTGTCTCTGTACTCTGACTTAAACTGTAAAAACCTCACATGATTCCCAGCATGCATCGTAAATAAGGATGGTTATGTAATAGCCTAAATATTAAGCAAATATTCACCCCTCTGTATATTTTCTACTAATAGGATTGGGTGTGCACATGTGCCACAGCGATAATGGGTTGCATCTAGGTTATAGCGTGCATGTGTGTGTGTGTGTGTGTGTGTGTGTGTGTGTGTGTGTGTGTTTGTGCGTGTGCATGCGATTACGCGTGTTTTCACATGTATACTTTAATGTTACACTGTCTGAGCAGGGAAATGACCTTGAAGCTTGCAAAAAAAAAAAAGATCTCCGTCTCGCTAATATGCTCACACATGCAGCTGCACGTGTGCCTACTGTATGTCCACACACACACACACACTGGAAACACACACATATATAACTTCTCTTTAGACTCAAAGTGGGAAAGAGGAGAAGAAAGAGAAGCACAGAGGGGAGGATGAACTCTGGGCTCTCCCAATTGTCAACTAAGGCTATTTGAAGTTACACATAACCCAGTTACAGGGAAACCACTGCCTGTGTGTGTGTGTGTGTGTGTGTGTGTGTGCGTGTGTGCACATGCATGTGAAGTGAAGTTTTTTGGAAACGGAAGGGAAATAGACAGAGATGAATGGGGGAAGAAGTGGAGAGAGTGAATGAGAATGGAAAATAGAGGTCAGTGGAAGAAAGTGAGAGACAGAGAGCAGGAATGAAGTGAATGGGAGGGAGAGAGGAAAGTGCAGCCGAAGGAGACAGAAAGAGAGAGCGCAGTTTGTGAAAGAAAAGACCAGGACTTCTCTGTTTTACAGGGATGTATAAATATACTTCTCGCCTTTATGTCTTCTTGAGTGGGAGGGAGACAGCGTGAGAGACGGGCTATTGTCCTCGGGGACAGTATCAGCTCTTTGTTCAGCTTGCATGACGCCGGTGTCACTGTCACCAAGCCACACCAACTCACAGCAGAGAGAGAGAGAGAGAGGGAGGGAGAAACAGCGGCAGTACATTCATATTACAAAACAGCGTCATGAACAGCGTTTTATTTCAGTCCAGCTCTGAGGCCAGTTTTTGAATTTCAACATGTTTTCCCCTCAGCTGGAGGGAATGGACAGGGTCACAAAATGGAGAACAAAAGAGCAAATTAGACTAATGAGAAGAGAGCATGATGCTGATTCTTTGTGTTGCTGCAGATCATTTTGGACATACAGTATTTGAAGATGAGAACGAAGAACTTTGTGACCTTTCTGGGAGGTCATATTTTAGATGTTGCACATACACCATATGGCCAAAAGTATATGGACACCATACTTTTCTGTGATTTTGGTTTGGGGCTGTTCTTCATGGTTTGGCCTTGGCCCTTTCGTGCCATTTCCAAAGGGGAATTTTAATGCTCAGTGTACAATAATTTGATATTGAAAAGTTCATTCTTGACCTTGGACAGAACAGTTGGCAAAACAATCTTACCACGAAATGCTCTGGAGCTTGATGTGAACATCTACAACTTGGTAACTCCATCTGCTGAGGAAGATTGTGTGATACAATCAAAAGCTCCTGAACAGCTACTGAATGGACCTTGTGGTGAGATTGTTTTGCCATCATTCAATGATATTTTAGACAACAGTGTGCTTTCAACTTAGTAGCAAGAGTTTGGGGAAGACCCGTTCCTGTTTCAACATGACAATTCCCTCGTGCGCAAAGTTAGGTCCTTAAAGAAATGGTCCTCCCAGTTTGGTGTGGGAGACCTTAACTGCCCTGCACAGAGCCCTGACCTCAACCCCATCCAACACCTTTGGGATGAACTGAAATGCAGACTGAGAACCAGGCCTTATCACCCAATATCAGTGCCAGACCTCACTAATGCTCTCGTGGCTGGATGGGAACAAACCCCTGCAACCAGATTCCAAAATCTGGAAAGCCTGAACGCCTGTATGGATTTAATGGTCTGGTGTCCAATTACTGTGTTTGGGTGTCCACATACTTTTGGCCATATAGTTCATTTTAGACCAGTGGTTCCTAACCTTGGGACAAGATAGGAAATAAGAACATATTCAACATGTCTGACATTCAATACAAATTATATTTCTCTAAGCTTTGCTTTTTTTAACGAAATACTGGATAGTTTTACCTTTCCAGGCCTCTAAAAACCATCCAAGTAAAGCAATCTGATTGTGGAGCATCACTATTTGGTGTATTGGTATTAGCTGCTGACAACTTATGGACATATCCGCAGTTAGACATTGTTTTGCTTTAAAGGGTCACAAGCCAAAAGGTCCTGACTTATGGAGTAATTTTTATTCTTGATAAGAAATACTGTGTGTAAAATCCTTTAATCCTGTAAGATGTGGAGGAGATACTTGGAAATGTTGTTATTTCCATTCAGCTTTTCCAATATGGTACATCATTCTCTGCATACTTGGGTGGAAACCCAGCTGTTCCAATACAAACCACAGTGAAACAGCCTCGTGCTAAAACCAATCCTAAGGAGAGATAAAGTGACCTCAAATTTACGTAAGAATTTATCACCAAAACATCCTTCTCGTGTTGTTTCCAAAGAACGGAGAGATGGAAAGAAAGAGAGAAAGAGAGTAAACAACATGAAAAATAAGTAATGGAAAAAGGAAAAAATGCTTGATCCGTGCGTCACACAGTGGTGCCACTCCTCTTGAATGTTGATTTGATGGAGTGGCAGAATGGTGGGTGCATGTGGACGGATGTTTTCGCAGAATGTTTATTGATGGCAGAGATGTGGATCAGAGAGAAGTGTCACAGAGCGCCAGGGGATCCTTCAGATTCTGTCCACATATAAACTCCTGCAAACCTCTGAGGTTCAGCATGTCGCTTGATGAGCTCAGAGAAAAGGAGAGATAGAAGGTAGAGAGGAGACAGAGGTGAAGGGGAAAGCAGTGGGTTCGATAGTGAAAAGGTGGGGTGAGAAATAGTGCAAGGGACAGGGGGAAGGTAGGAGGGAAAGCAGTGTCACTGGGTAGGAGAGAGAAAGATCAAAAGAGGCTGAAAGATGACAGAGAAAAGAAGAAGAAAGTAAGGAAACTGTTTTTGAAGATTAATATGTGCAGTAAATGTCATGACAGCTGTAAGATTAGTTACAGAGGAAGAAATATTAGCAGAAATAAAGGGGTAAATAAAGTAGTATTAGTATTTGCAGCACTAGTAGTTGTAGTGGTAGTAGTAATAACAGCAGTGGTGACAGTATAGTGGAACCATGAAAACAGCTGTCTGTCCTCAATGCTCCCAGCTGTGCCCTCGCTGGCTCTTATCGATCCATAAGTAATCATCTGCTGTCACACTGACACACACTTCCATGTAGATACAAACTGAAAAACACCATTTTAACATCCAAACCCATCCCTTTGAAGCTTGACATAACATTAAGCTTACCTTGTACCTAACTCCTAACTAACATGTTTCCTTAAGTAGTTTAAGAGTCAGATACCAGAAAAGAAAGAAATTCAATACATTTATCACTCCTATAAAATATGCTACCTTTGTAACCAGTAATTTCTTAGTCTGTCTCACAATACTTCCTACTTCCCAATCCCATTGGTTTCTAGTGAAGATGTAAATCATTAAAAAGAGGTCACAAATATATAGTTTCACTTTTAAAAAAAGGGTCAGTAATTTCCTCAAACAGCTGGGCTCTGTCATTTTTAGAAAATGTTAGTCAAACAACAGTAAATAGTGCATTTGCTGGGGACTATTTTTAACGGTGGATTAATACATATTTTGGGGCTCTAGTGAGTGTTTACAGTACGGCAGCAGGACGGTGTATGTGAGATTGACTTAAAATAAACTACATGTTCATCATAATGGAGAATCATGTCACACAGTGCAACGCTGTGGCTCACTGATGTGTTTTTAATAGTTTTTGGTCAACAATGGAGCTCTATGGCACAGAGGAATGAGCTACAGTATAATGGGCTTTGGCTACACTGACATTACTTGTTAGTAGGATCAGTTCATTTTTAGTTTTGGTCTTATCGTGGGATTTGTTGACGAAGAAGAGCATATAATAACCTATCCTTTATCCTTCTTGTGTCACCATTGTGGTCATTTTGAGGCTGTAGTTTGAGGTGTCATTGCACTGAATAGCACTATATTGTAAGGTGTTTGTTATATTTTGTTCCTTACAGTGATACTGTAGGAACACCTGTCAATATAATGCATTCTAATGCGACAACATCACAGCCTCAAAACAAATCAGAGAATTGAGTCAACACACAAACCAATCAACTTGGATTGCATTGCATCACAAGAGCTTTGTTTCTATTTTTCAGGTCACTCAGTGTATTAAAATACAAGGTGCCATTTGTAAGGGCTGCACCATTATATAATATAATTTTATACAGTACATCTCTATATAATTCAATCTGACCTGTTTGGTAATTTAAACCCTTAAGATCATGAGCAGGAAATAAAGTTCTGTGGGTTTGAGTAATGCTGGCCCTCAATGATGAAGAGGTTAAAGGGTCGGTTCACCAAAATGACTATAAAGCCTCACTCACCTCTTAAGTATCTAACCATGTAAATAGTTTTGGTTTTATTTGTCCTCCGCCACAATACAATGGAGGTGAATTAAATTTCGTTCCTAGTTTGTGGTGCTCACAGCAGAGAAAATGAAATTTAAGAATCCACAGAGCTGCTCCTGTCAACAGTTTCTGTAGGGACTATTTCTTAAGTAGAAAGTATTTCCAGTGAAAGCTGTTGACAGTGAGGTCTGTGAATTATCCAGAGTAACCAGGGCTTCTGCAAAGACACACTTCTGTTGAGTTTTTCAAACGTCATTTTTCAATGCTATGACCGGGGG
>NTHP01000538.1:35659-58346 GCA_003416845.1 Oplegnathus fasciatus
GGACGTCTTAGAGATCGATATCTCAACACATATTTTGGTGTTCCAACCCTTTAAATCTAACTTAAACTTGGTCCTTATTCAAAACCTGACCCTAGATCCACATCCTGACCCATAAAGAAGTAAGGACCTGACTTTGTGGCAACTTCCCCATGCTCAAAGTTAAGCTGGGACCGATTTGCAGACGGTTATAAAGATGAAGCCACACAAACACTACACACACACACACACACACACACACACACACACACACACACACACACACACGTAGTGTCTGTGTCTGGGTGTAAAACAGTGTCTTCACCTCAACATCTCACGTGGAAAATGTCTTCCATGTGTGGTCGCCGTCTGGGCTGCGACTACAGGTCCTGGTTTCCTTATGCCTGCCAGTGCAGGGTCAGGGAGTTTGATTGACTTGTGCCTTGACTCACTCTGGCTTCCAGGAACTCTCCACCATCAATACACATCATCATCACTCGCCAGCCGTGTGTGTCGCTGTGTGTGTTGCTGCGTGCATGCGTCTGTGTGCGTGTGTGTCTGCTTTCTCAACCAGTGCAGCACAGTGTGTCTCTCAGTTAAATCACATGGTTCGGCTTTTCCCCCGCGTGCCTGCTGCTTGGCCTATTTCCATGGTAACTAGCCGAAGATGTGGACACACACACACACACACACATGAACACACACACACATGCAGGCCACATAAACAGCTCTTGTGCGAGGGCTTGCCAGAGCGATCTCGGTTGTGTGTGGCTGTAGGGTGCAGTCAGAGAGAGGATGTGTGATCACACACTCCACACAGGCTCAGCGGGAGACACACACACACACTCGCACACTCGCACACACACATACACACACACTGTATGCTGAGACAGAAGCTCAGGATGCTGTGCTGTAGAGGAAAAATGGCACACAGGGGCATGCCAGCCAAATCTCTTTATAAATCCTCTGGCAATTTGGATTTGTTTGTTTATGGATGAATGTATTGAATGTGAATTTCTGTGTTCTTTATGTAGATAGATAGATAGATAGATAGATAGATAGATAGATAGATAGATAAGTGTGGGAATTTGTCAGTATGCAGTAGGACTGTGTGACAAGTGGATGAACTGACATTGCAATGTTACCGTCTAGCAGTTGCATAATGTTTCCTTCCACATTCGCTCTGATGCATTTCTCTTGTCACGACGGCGCCCCTACCTCCATCCCACCCCCTCATCACCCCACCTTGCCACCCCGATCCCATGTGGCCATCGCCATAGCGACAACCCACGCTGCTCGCCTGCTCACCGCAGCATCCCCGCGCCCTCTGGCCTCTCGCCAAGGGGGGTGCTGTGGCGGCAACGCAACCCGGCAACCAGGCGAGGGAGCTTTGCCAAAAGTGGGGAAGCTATAGGGGAAGAGAGGGAGGGAAGGGTGGAGGGGGGCACTGCGGATCTGTTAGTTACTGCCCTGTGGTGTTACGCAACTTCATGTACACACACCCACGCACACTTACTGTAGGGTGACAAACACACACACAGACTGCCTCTTTTTTTCTCAATCTCCCTCACACACACATTCGGAAGCGACGCTTGAACCAGCATAAGCTCTAGATAATGTCCCTGAGTACCGATTATGAAATGACATAACAGATTTCTCCAAGCAGTCCCTGTGTCACATCACTGATGCAATGTTACCCAGACTAACACTGCATGTGATGATTTTCATGATTCATGGTACGAGAGCGATGATGTTATACATTTAAATTAATCGATTTTTAGCCTTTAGGGGGTGGAAGAACATCAAAACAAGCTGACAAATACACAGCCACTTCCTCAGCTTTGGATATTGTCATGACTAACGTGTTAGCAAACAGCTGCCTGCTTAAATATGGAGCAGACAAGGAGCAACATTAGCATTTAGTCCTGCGTTTCTGTCCAACTAACAAATGTTAAGTCCAATACTTAGTCTTCTTGTTGCTCTGTTTTGGTCTCCACCTGAGAAAAATGTCTGGCTCTTTAGCTGCTAAATGTGTGCTAACGGTGTCTGTCTTCTGTTTGGTGCCAGGCAGGTTGTGTACATTTACCAGAGCTTGTTTGTGTAAAGGAAGGCTGATGAGAATGGTGACGCTAAACTGTAAAGGAAATGTGCAATAAACAATGAGCTAAAAAGGCTGAAAGGCAACAGAAAACTGCAGTGTTGGGTGTTAATGCTCTGTGGCACATTTCATATAGGAATCATTGATTAATGCAGGTTTAATGTAAAGGAATATTTAGGTAACAATACTGTTGTGTGCCCACATTTTTGGGCTAGGCTAGGTCTGTAGCCCCCACAGTTAGCTAGCTAATAGGCCTACTATGGAGGTAAACTCCCATCCACCAGTTTAGGGAAGGCAATAAGCATTTTTTGCCCTCGTAAGCCACTTTGAAATGTTCAGTATGTCATCATCGATCAGGATGGGGTAAGCTTAGCAGCTGTGATTATATTTTCAAACCAGGAGAGGGCGTCTGGCTCCAGTTTCAACCTCAAAAATTTAGAGTTTTTATCCGCATTGCTAAAAATCTTTTTACTACTGATGGATATCAGTATATTATGCAGTATACATACAGACGGGTGACAAATTAAAGGAATTACCTGAAGAAATGAGGGGGAAAAGATGACAAATACAGATGCTTCCATATAGATGAGAAGCTTTTTCCTGCTATGGTTTGGGTCCACTTGTCCCCTTAGGAGGAAGGGTTGATGCAGATCAATAGAAAGTTATTCTGAGTGATCGCCTTTACCCTATGATGAAACATTTCTATCCTGATGGGAGTGGTCTCTTCCAGGATGACAGCGCCCCCATCCATAGGGCACAAGGGGTCACTGAAAATGATATGAATCATATGCTATGGCCTTCGCAGTCACCAGATCTCAACCCAATTGAACACCTATGGGAGATTTTAGACCAACGTGTTAGACAACGCTCTCCACCACCATCATCAAAACACCAAATGAGGGAATATCTTTTGGAAGAATGGTGTTCTGGTGGCATGTGGTGGCCCAACACCTTACTGAGACACTTAATGTTGGTTTTTCCTTAATTTGTCACCCTCAAAAAACACTTTTCCTGTGTGTGTTTTGTTTAATTAGTTTTTTAATTCCACTGTTGTGTCTGTAGGTGCTGAAGGTAGTTCTTGCGAGCTGTTTTGTGTGAGGAGTCCTAACAGGTTGGTCTTTGTGTCTTACAGGCAAAGTGACAGAGCAGAAGAAAGCATTGAAGGGGTCCCCACATGGGAGCAGCAGTGCTGCCTAATCAACATTCATCTGACAGAATCTGCCAAAGGACGCTTTGGACACGCTCTCATGTCCTCAAACACAAACTGCTAAATCCAAGGAGCTAAAAAAAGAAAAACAAAAAGCCAACCGCTGGCTCCAGCAAGTGGACAGATTTTAAAGTAAAAACACGGCTGGAGAGGGGGAGGGTTGTATGGGTGCCAAATCCCCATCCAAGACGCACCGCATCTCCTCGATCTGCCGCTGCTGCCGCCTCCCTCCTCTTCCTCCCTCCATTTCCTCCTCCTCCGCTTTTCTCTCATTCTCCCTCGTTCTCTCTCATGGGAGTGACATAGAGGCCGTCGCTTGGTCTGCTGCCCCGCCCCTTCCCCGCCTCACTGTGGAAACGGGGGCGTCCAGGTAGTGATGTCGTGGAAGAGGAACTACTTTGCGTCGGGTGGCGGAGCGGTAGGCGGGGTGCAGGGGCTGGTGACCCCGAGAACCATGACCTCTATTGCACCCAGCAAAGGCCTGAGCAACGAGCCGGGACAGAACAGCTGCTTCCTCAACAGTGCTCTGCAGGTCAGTCGGATAAACACACACAAACACACAAATTCAGGGCAGTCAGAAAGTATTAGGGGAGTAACATGTTGTCACGGAGATTTTTAGGACCATGTAGCAGTCTTGACTGGCCAAGTCAGCCACCTGACCTCAATCCACCAGCTTGTGTCAATTAGTTTTGGTTGGGTGTGTTCATAGAAGTAAAAGAAAAGTATGGCATTCTGGTCCGAAGGCTCCAAAGAGTTTTGGTATGTTTTATTAAAAATGTCAGAACTACAGTATTTGGAGGCTTTTGGACAGTTTAGTGAGTGCAAACTTTGCCTACACTTGCTGAAGACCAGGCTTAGGCCAAAAAGCCCCCGAAAGACGCAAGTGAGCATGGCTGCAGCTCAGGCCTGCTGAGCATCACAAGAAGACACCAAGTGTCTGCTGAAGTGTGTGGGCTGCTGACTTTTAGACTGTCACCGAAATATTAAATATGATGACTATAAATTTGATTTTATGTCACTTGAACTTGTCCAATTACTTTCTATCCCGTAAAACTGGACAAATGTGGTGAGAAGAGGGACGCAGATCCTAGACTGATTATCTGGTGAGGGCGTGAATACCCTTATATTAAAGCTGAACATCAGCATTTTAATCTTGGAGTCACTGTTTCGTTTCAGATCCAGTGTGCTGGAGTGCAGAGCCACCCTTCCATGCTAAAAATATATAATAATACAGATTATTACAGATAAAAATGCACAATTTCAGTGCTCTGCCAGAATTATTGTGCTTTATAGCCACAGTTGTTTCCTGTGAAATGTCATTATTGATAGAAGTTGTGTCTCTGATACTCTTCATATTTACATACAGAGATTTAAAAAGTTGTAATTTTATCTTTACAATGTACAATTTTGTGATTTGTGTTTGTGCATTATTGGCAAAAAACTAGCTACTACTTTCTAATACGGCATACTTTATATTAATGTGTCTATGTTCTAGTGATTTTCCCAAAATGCTAACTCACACATTTATGCACCCACAGTTCACCCCCCACCCCCCACACTGCAGTAAATTGATATTTAAGCACGACAGGGATGAGATTAGGGCCATATTAACGGGTGTTTGCGTGTTTCGGTGGGTTTTGGCACTGCTGCCAGTCTGGCTTCAGTGTGGACATCCAGTCTGTGTGTGGAGATGCTTACGCTGCGCTGCTACTGCTGCATCTCTCTTTACACACACACACACACACACACACACACTCTTTTCCCTCCTCCCAAGACTTCCAGCTGGCACAAACATACCTACTGTACACACACACACACACACAGACACACACACACACACACAAATGCCTCTTGACTGCTGGCTTGAAAGAGAGAGAGAGAGAGGGGGAAGAAGAGAGAGAGAAACGTTGGAATAAGCTGAAGAGGGAGGGGGGTGATGAGGCAGAAGCTTAGGGAGAGTTGAAGAGAGCAGAGGGATAGATGAGAAGAAGAAAAGTTGCTGAAGGAGGAGAAGAGAAGAAAGAGGGATGAGGAGTATACAGTATGAAAAAACTGAGGAGAAGACTAAAGGGGATACTGCCGGGAGAAAGAGTGGAATTAAAGAGTCAAATAAGGTAGGGACCAAAAAAATGTGTTTGTGGTGAGAGGAAGAGAGAGGTAGAGGGGAGGATGGAGAGGAGAAGAGGAGAAGGGAGAGACAGAGGAAAAGACAAAGTGAAGGACGTGAAGTTTATTTGTGAAATGAAAAAAAAAACGCCTCAACAAACGCATGCAAAGCGGCTGCAACGGGGAAGGAAGTGGGCCACTTCAAGGACACACACATGTACACACACATGCACACTTAAACACACGCACACACAGAGGAGAGAGGATGTTTAACAGGACACAGACGAGTGAGGATAAACTGCATGTTGGCTGTTTCAGTGTATTTCCGTGTGTGTGTATTCATGTGCACACGTTTGCTTATATTATCTTAATAGATTGAAGTGAGCGAGCACGTGTGGGTCGGTACTTTGCTTGTGGCAGGTATGAGGGGTCAAAGTTCAGATGCTATTAGCAGTGTGGCTGCAACTAAAAGTATTTTTTTTATTTTTTGTTTTCCATAATTGATCAATTTGTTCATTTGGTTATGTATGAATGCAAAATGTTAAATAGTGAAAAATGTCCGCCACGTTTCCTCCAGAGTCCGAGGTGACGTCTTGTGACATCTTGAAATTGCTTGATTTGTCTGGCCAACAGTCCAAAACCCAAAGATATTGAACTTACAATGATACAAAACCAAAAAAAGCAGCCAATCCTCACATTTGAGAAGCTGGAAGAATCAAATATTCTTTAATTTTACATGAAAAATGACTTAATTCATTATCAAAATTGCTATCAATGAATCTGCTGATGTCAACAATCAGCAGTTTATAAGACCGCTCAGCAGTATTCTCTCCTCAGTGCACTTATTGATAGTAAGTAAAATACTCTCTGCTGCTTCCTTGCCCTTAAGGGCCCCTTGGGCACGACAGTTAACCCCCTGCTGCTGCAGTGGAGCTGCAGGGTGGCAGCAGCAGCAGCAGCAGCAGCAGCAGCGGTGGTTGTTCTGTGTGAAATGTAATGAGAGTGAAGGAAGGTGCTGTGAGGTAAAGTGTATGTCCACGCTCAGCAACTTTTCACTGTGTAAACAGGTAAAAAAATAAAATAGCTGAAGGAGTTATAGAGTACAGCTTTGATGAAGCAGAAACACACGGGTTCACTCACCCAGCTGTGTTATATACATGTGTGCATCTGTGTGTGTGTGATGCAGCGGTGGGGAGGAATACCTTATTTATATATACTCTAAGAGTTTAACTGTAGACATCTGATGTTATCAAAAGCTAATCTTAACTTCATCAATGAAAAGTTTAACAGCCACATACGTTTAAGTGTTTTTTATCAAATGCTTTTAAACATAATTGCAGGTGAAATCAAAGGACGTTATAAATGAGGTGTTACTGAATCTGGGTTGGATTGATGTGAGCAGAGGGTCACAGTATGCTACAAAATCACACTACAGTACATACAAAGCTACAGTCTCCCGCAGAGAGTGAAAACCCTTGAGAATACATATAAGGCTCAATTATTTGACAAAGCAAAAGAGACGCAAAGATGTATTCGGTATGACACATGCAGTATCACAGAAACTACAAATAAAACAGTGATGTTTGTCAGTCAGGGATGTCATTTTGGTTCTTCGGCTTGCTTCAGGACTCAATGCAGGACTGGTTTTCATGATGTTTTGGGCAGAGCAGACTGAGCAATGAGGCAAAATCAGTTCCCTTATACAGTATTTGTATGTTTCCAGCTGTAGGGCTCCACTGCAGCAACCCTGTCTCCTAGAAATGGCATTTATATACTCCTAATTTGGAAAGAGTGTTTTGAAGGATTTGTAATGTCTATCGGATTATGTTTTCTCTTAACATAATAACAAAAATCTTCATACTAAATCTAACAGTAAAATGTTCACTGACAACGTATAGTAACAAGTGCTTTACATTATTTAACTTTATGATTCTTTGATTTTATGCACTGGCAGCACCTGATTAAGGTTAGAAAAGTATCATGGTTCTGGTTTAATACAGAAAAAGTCTGCAGTGACTTCAAGCGCGAAAATATTCCACCAAAACCACGATCTTTTCCAAACCTTTCCCCATCCACCCTCCTTGCGACTTCAGCTTGGTACATAAACGTAGCTCTTCATTAATTAAAAAAACATTGCCTCTGAACATAATCCAGGCAGTGGTTGTGTTTGCCATCACAACGTAATTGGGAAAACAGTTTAGTAATATAGAAACGTAATTTCTAGGAGACAGGATTGCACTGCAGCTGAATGAACGCCAAGAAAACACTGATTGACATTTTCTATCCTATTTAAGTACTTTTGTTGATGGTCTGCATTGATGTTTCTGTGAGACTTACATTAGAGGATACCGTGTACTGCATAGATTGTTTTACACTTTTAAGGGAGGGAACAGCAGGAACGCCAGCAGATTTCTAGACCCTTTTCAGGGAAGACATTTTGAACAAGTCTCAGTAGGAAAAGCACAGGTGTGAATAATAAAATTAATGATGGCTGAATTCCATTTATCTGCTTCAGTTTCAGGGTCCTGCCATTGTGCACGCTGGCTCACTTTCACACTGTCATAGCTCACTAGGACACTTGAATAGAACGGAGCCGCTGTTAATTTTGTTAGTAACACCTGTGCTTTCCTTGCTATGACAAGTCAAAATGTCCGCTGTGAAAACGGCTGGCAGACAGATAACGGAGATCAAAAGTGCAGAAAAATTAAGAACCGACTCGCCATGTGATGCACAAAACGCACGGGAAAAGAGATGCCATTGCCACGTGGGGTAATAGGAGACTAGAACAGGAGGAGCTAGGGTCATGGAGGGCAGAAATCCACCAACACAGCCAGTAACAGCAGTGTGAGGCAGGCAGAGCAAATTATGACTGAGAGTGAGAGTTTGTCAGATTAGATGGACACCCTGATTGTATTAATTGAATACAATCGGTGGCTTGTTTGAATGTGATTGGTGTTTAGGGGAGCCATCTGATGCTGATCAGCTGATGTACATGGGCTCAGTAATCTGCACCTCACTGTTACAACAACAATGTTTCCTGTCATTAATGACAAATGTCAGTAAGTAGAACTTTAAAGCGAGACTGTGTCACTTTTGAAAGATCAAATAACACAAAGCCCCTTGAGGCAAACTGTTCTGATATTGGGCTGTATAAATAAAACTTGACTTGACATTTTTCCTCTTGGAAATGAAAAGATGAATTCTTGAGCAATAAATCCCACCCTTTCAATACATTCATTTTGCTGCTACAGCCTTACTTGGTCTGGTGTGACCAGTAGCTTATGTTGGCTCATGTTAGCAAACTTTACATAGATATTGCTCTTCTTCTCTTCTTATGCTACTGTCACACTATGTTTTACCATTCACTATTACTCCGTTACTGTCACATGTGGCCACAGTTGCTGTTAGTCGTATGAGTTAGTTTAGCTAGTTTTGATAGTTTTGTGTTAAAGTCCCTCAGAGGAATGAGTGTCTCTAACTTCATTTGCGGTAGTAAGGTGCGTAGCATCCGAAACCAGTCATTCCCAGCTCAGGATTCATATAACCTATCCTTTGATCTGGTGTCGCGGGGCAGGTGGACGTTAAAGATGTAATCCTTCAGATTTCAGGTTGATTTGGTGACACCTGTGGTTACTGTGGTAACAGCAATGTAGGTGCAGTAATACAGCAAACACGTGTTGAGCAGCTACTTTATAGATCACAGCTGACAAACACAATGCATTTCCTGTGGCTGCTTCACAATAAAAGTCACCCTGTGTTTTGCTGGTTGAGTGGCAGACCCCGCCACTAGCAATCAAAACTACTATATATAGAGAGATAATTACTAAATGTAATGTAAATACATTGGATACCATGACCTTATAAATGAGGCTGTAAACATCTGACTTCAAACGGGGAGACAGGACCACCTCTTCCACCACAGCCAATCAAATACTGGCATTTCTATATCCAATATCATTGGTTAGATCTGTCCATTACTCAAATTACAATGACAATGAGCTGCTAGAAGATGATGACTTCCTAAAAACATGAGCTGATGAGGTCAATTTCTATTCCGTATATGTGTCTAAAACTTTTTATGCTTGTGAGTTAGTTATAGATTCTTTTCTCCGAGATGCTCCTGCAGATAAAATGAGGGAAGTTAGAAGGGGAGGGAGAGAGAGAGAGAGAGAGAGAGAGAGAGAGAGACAAGTGATACAGATGGAAGAAGAGCGGGGAAAGAGGGAGAGAAAGAGATAGAGGGATGTGCTCAGAGGAGGAGAGAAGGAGATGGATAGATAGATAGATAGATTCTGATAAAGAGAGATGGGCATGGGGAGAGTGTGCCCTCCTTGTGGCTGCTGCAGTGCTGTGCAGGGAGCCGATTCATCACGACCAAATAAACTACAGAGAGAGGAGGGGAAACTGAGAGGGGGGAAAGGTAGAACGCATACACTAGCGTCAGCATGCAGTCTGTCATCCTCCGCCCCCTCTTTCCTCCACCCATCACTCGCTCCTTAACACACACACACACACACACACACACACACACACACACACACACACACACACTGTGCAGACTTGTATTGCTAAGGTTGCCATACATATTGGTTTTGTGTGTGTGTGTCTTGCGTGCATGTAGACGTACAACTGTATGTGCATACTGTAAGTGTGTGTGGTCCTGTGCACGAGTGCTGCAGATCTCAGTCGAAGCCTTGGGGACAGTGTTGTGTCAATATTATCTTTCAGCATGCTGAATGAATGTACTAAGAGCTCTTTCCTCTAATTATGCACTAGAGAGAGAGAGAGAAGGACATGAAGAGGTCTACCTCATGCAGACCACTTCTCTGCTAGTCTTCATGTGTTCTTCCTCGTTTCTTTGGGCTTTGTGCTGGTCGTTTTCTGTCCACTGAATCTCTCCCTCTGACTCTTTTGTTGCTGAAAATACACAAAAGTAGAAAACACACTCAGTGGGAGATGTTGGGGAAAAACAATTAGCTGAAAATGGCTGAAAGCCACACAGAGCTGCGGACTGGGGTGCTGATTCTCTGCACGCATCTCACATTACAGGAAGTCATTTGATTCAATGTGAGTATAACAAATATTGCTGGATTTTTTTTAAAGCTACAGGAAACTTGATTAAGAATCATGTTTGTGCTGTCCGAAGCATCCAAAGTTGGACAAAACATCAAATTAAAGTCATGAATAAACCAGAGTTTAATATAGTCCAGACACAAGCATTGCAGCATAGTTTCTCTTACAGTATGTGCAAGTGAAATCAATCAAAAACAACCAAGAAGGCCCTACGCAATAACAAATGAACAGGGCTGAGGTTGCCATGGCAATACCTGAACCGTGGTGCACAGTGTAAAGGTAACAGGGGGATCCCTCCCTACAGCCATAAGCTGTTTGCTTGAGCCAGTTGAGCTTTGAACCCCCTGAACCGAGAATATCAAAGAGCAGCTTCACCATTTTCAACCCAACATGTGACTGAATGGAAAGAGTGTGATCTCAGTGACACGCCGCCCCGAGTGGGTATAATTCATTCTGCTTGTTTGCTGTTGTGAGAAATGTCAACTAGAAAAGTTGAATTGTATCTTGAAAATAACACAGCACTTCGTCATAATAACATTTGCTTTCAAATCTGTCCATCACTTGCTCTGTCAATGGCTATTTCTGACTGCTGTGTGCCCACAAAGTGTTGCATTACTATGGCAACCGGCAGCCACGAGCTGCCATGTCACCAATCTAAACTACGGCATAACAGCCTATTTATCAAGGTTTTTAAAATGGTGATTCCAACGATCTTATGTCTGTTTAAAAACATGATATAAAATTGTAGCTAACTTAAGTAAATATTGCCTTGTTTTTTTGAACATTATTAAAAACTTATGATAAAAAGATAGAAATTAACAAATCTTGTGGCACTGTTGGCCTGTCCTTAAGGCACCCCAGGGTGCTGTGGTACCCACTTTTGGAACCACTGATCTAGATACAGATCACATTTTTTATGTGTAAATGGGACTTTCGGATTAGTTCACCAGTGGGCTAAAAAAACCCTGTGCATTCCCACTTATTGCTCAAGCAAGATCCTGCTAGAAAAAGCAGCATCATGTGAAACACACAAGTTGCAAACTATCAAGAAACAACTGAAAAATATTTTTAAGTAGAACCCTGTCCTCTGTGCATCACACAAGATGACAACTCATCCATACAACATAATATTATTAACAAACTGCTGTTTAAACATACAGTAGAAGAGAAAAAGGCCTCAGTTCCAGCGCTACCTGCGAGAAAACATCATTTGTACGGCTAGCTAAGATATACAGTATATCCTATTTTAAATATCAGAAGCTGATCCAGTTGCTTTATTTCCTTCTTTCTCCGTGTGTAAATGTGTGTGTTTCGTCTCTCAGGTTTTGTGGCATCTCGACATCTTCCGCAGAAGCTTTCGACAGCTGACCACACACAAGTGCATGGAGGACTCGTGTATCTTCTGCGCTTTAAAGGTAAAAAACCTCTTGCCTTGTCCTTTAATGGCTTGTGGAGTTTCTTGTCCTTCAGCCACGGTGGTTATCGCTAACTACTAATTTCCTAATACACAAACAGTGGTGTCAGGAATGTAAATCAGAGGTCGGCACTGAAATACATTCACTGAAGTGGTGTACTTATATGAGGTACTGGTACGTTTCTTGAGTGTTCTTGAGTGACTTGCCACTTTTCATCCATCCCCTTTTCAGAGGGAGACATTATACTTTTTTACCCCACTACATTTATCTGACAGCTATATGAGACTTGACACACAAAACCTCAGATAAACTCATACGACGCCACTAATATGTTCCGTCTTTTTCCTTTCTCTTCTTCCATCTTTTTGTCCTGGATATACTCGGTGGTAGGAGAGACCTATCTCCTAATAAACACAGCAGGGGAGATTCTTGCAGCGGGTTATGCAACCACTCTCCAATACTTTTGATTACTTGTTTCAAAAAAGGAGAAACAAAACAGCATTCCCACACAAAATGAAGGAAAGTATCTGCTTCATTTATAAACTTCCACCAGTAAATATACATTTAAATGGTGTATAATGATACCTGTGTATCACTTTGTAGAGTGTGCATCTGCCCACTGCAGCTCTAACTGACCACCCGTCACTAATCACTATGTTTTCTCCTTACTTTTTTACTCTTTTCCTGTCTTTGGTTTGTTACTTTGTTTATTCATTCTTTAACATCCACCCTTCTCTTTTTCCTTTTTTCTGTCCTTCTTTTCTTCCTTCTTTCTCATCATTATTTCCTTTCTTTTCCTTCGTCAACTGACCTAAAACCACAAAAAGCAGAGATACTAGACACTAGGTACATTCACTAGACAACAAGACTAAACTGTTCTTCTTCACAACTAGTACTTTTTTTCTAAATACTTGATATTTTACTTGCTTACTTTTAAACATTTGAACGCAGGACTTGTAATACTGTGTTTTTTCTCTGTGGTGTTGCTTCTTCTTCTTCTTCTTCTTCCACCATTCTGTAAAACACATCACGTACTATGCACCAGACACCTTTTCCCAGTGAGCTGCCTCACAATAAGTGTTCAGAAACAGCACATGTGATAGCTTTTATAACATAGTTTCAGGCTGAATCGCTGCTGTTGTTCCAGCGGCCACTGATGGAAAGTAACCAAACAGAAGATGAAGATCTGTAACATCATGAAACCCTCATAATGAACGAGCCTTATGCAGCTCTGTTCCAGCCATTTGTTGCATCAATGATGACAAATATGTGTCTGAGCGAAGGGAGGTTGTGTGTAATGTGCTGTAGTGTAGTAGTGTGTGTGTGTGTGTGTGTGTGTGTAGCAGTGTCGATGTGTGTGTTCTACACGCTGTTCTGTCTCCAGCGCTTCTCTGTAATTAATTGGCTGACTGAAAGCGCTGAGCTAGCAGAGCCCACGCTGGGATGCTACACACACACACACACACATACACACACACACCTACGCATGCACACAAATCTTACTTGCATGCTGCACACGTTAGGCTGCTACACACATGCACCTCGAGGTGCTCACAAATCTGTCTTACCATGCTGGGATGCTACACACACACACACAGGTTTGTGGGCGTGTTGTGTGCGAGTCAGCTGTGGGTGTACGAATCAAAGGTATTGTCACCGTGTTAAGTGTTCCCATTTTCCTGTCAGTTTTCATTAACTGTCCTGTCACTGTGTCTCCTTCGTCAAAAAGGAGCTGATGTAACGTTGTTCTTACGGTCTGTTTGTAGCTGAGCTCCCCACGGCAAAGGAGATAAAAGTCTTTGAATAACTGGGCGAGACTGGCACCAAATGAACTTTAATGGCGTGTTAAATTTCCAAACATCCATTTCTAGCGAACCACAGAAATAAACGATGATTACGGGCGCTTTTATTTTGGAGGGATTGTGTGTGAATTTTGGTTTATCCGCAGCAGATAAAGACGCCCGCCCTTGTAGTAAACATAAGTTCAGAGGCTGCCTGTGGCTATCCCTCTAGAAATCACTGCAACACTTTATCTCTCTCAACAGCAAAGCACTCACACACACATGCAGATACCTGAACACACACACACACACACACACACACACACTGCATGGAATAGGGAGAGAGAAGAAGAAGAAGAAAAAGGAAAGAGGAGGAAGTGGGAGAGAAGAAAAGGGAAAGATGAATGAATGTGGGAGTTGGTGTAGATTGCTCCTGTCTTCACACTTAGACCAGTGCAAGCACACACACGCACACACACACACGCACACACACACACACACACACACACACACATATGAATACACACACACACCTCCCTCTCTTACTCACTCTGCCTCATCCCTCCCTGTTCTCCTCCCCCTCCCTCCTCCTCTCCTCTCCTCTCCTCCCTCCCTCTCTCTGTAGGGTATATTCCCCCTCCATTCTCCTTGGCGCATTGCTGCAGTCAGCACAGCCACCATAACACACACACACACCCACACTCACAGACACACACACACACACACCCTATTGCTCGCACAGTCCCTTTTCCCTCTTCGCTCTTTCTCTGTTTCTCTTTCTATCTCTCTCTCCCTCACACACACACACACACACGCACACACACTCTTCTCCCTGTCAGTACGACTGCATTACCTTTCCCATTGCCAACCCTGGGCCTGCACACACTCAGCCACACTCACAGACTGAGGCCTATTGTTTTATAACATTTTCACTCCACATGATCACAGCCATCTTGGTAAACTGCTTCCAAAATGTCAAATATGGCTTCTGAAATGTTGAAATAACCAAAGACATAAAGAAAGGGAAATAAAACTAAACTGCGACTATGTTCAGGAAACAACTCCAGGAATTTTTCACACAAATTAAGGCTTAACTTGAGATATATGTGGCTGGAAGAGCCCTCATTAACTTACTGTGAACTTAGTGTCATATTCAGTAGAAGAGGTTAATTGTAGGCAGCCACAACAGGTGCTTCAACCCCGTCTCCTTCACAGTACGTTCACATACTACTAATTTGCTGGGTCACGTTCACTGGCATCCTTATTCTGCACGTAATTCATAAGGAGGATAGTTGGGTGTACAAAGCTCAGGACTTTGACACTGGAGACCGGCGTGTGCATCCTGTGTCCCATGTGTGGTTATAGGTTCAGGCTACTAAAACACTTGGTGTAAGCGAGGGGAAGATGGTGGTTTTGGTTAAATAGTGAATAAGTCAATGCATGCCTTAAAGAGGAAGTCTGTTTGCAGGTGTTGGGGAGTACGACTACACACAAAAAAATGTAGTTTAAAGTAGGGCTGAACAATTAATTGAAATATTATCGAAATCGTAGTATGGCCAAGTGCAATATCCAAATCGCAGGAGCTGCAATTTTTTGATAAAGGTAAAATGTGTCACAACATACCATTATAAATGAAGCATTGTGGTGTTACAGAGATGCTCCGGCCTACAAATCATATTCTCCACATGTAAAGGGACATGCTTGTTTGGTACAGACCCCAGAAAAAATCACATCATCATCATTTTTATGTTTTTTTCAGTGAAAATTCAATATCTTATATATTGCAATATCTGTCAAAATAATGGCAATATGAATTATTTTGCAAGTGATGTCACTTGAGTCAGTTGGTCTGAAGACTACAAGTTTGAAAATGAAAACAGTCTGGGGGTGTGGAGTTGGAAAGAAGTGAGTTTAGCAGACCTCTGGAGCCCGCTGCCCGTCTCTGCTAGAGGCTGGTGACCTGAGGCTACATTAGCCACTACTTAACATAACTCTCCATTGTGAGTCTGACCATGTTATGAGTGCAACACTAAATCGATGGAGAACTCTTTTCAGCGTTGACTGTTTCAATATTTAACCAGGACCACGAGCTTTTCTGAACCTTCGCCTAAACATGACTGTAAAAATGTGTATCAGGAGCGGATATGGGAAGGAAAAAGAAATACTGATGTTATGCTGACAATAAAAATTATGCAGATATGTTCTGTATACATTCTGCTGATAATTCAATATAAACATTTCCTTGTTATGTGTATTTGATCATTCATATTAGTAGTATATGAACGATATATTAGGGAACAGGTTTGGGTGTTTCACTTCACTTACAGTAGCCTTTTTCCTAAGCACTGATTGGCTCGTGGATTAATGCGCTGTGTTTTTACAACTGCTACTAATTAAACACATTTTCTTAACACTATGCCATTGTGTTAAAGCCCACTAGTCACCAGAAGTGACTGAGCTGTAATTTTCCATCAGTACTCCTGTCTGACTTGCACATCAGCTCATTTAAATGCCAGTTTATGGGTGTTTCCCTCTGTAAGACCGACTGATATTCACCCTCTGCATGGTCACCTATTGTTATTTTCTCCATGTTCAGTTTGGATTCAGTTATACATATTTATCACAAACTTATAATCATTAGTATATATTGCTTTTGAAGTGGTACTCCACCTAGAATCTTTGAAGTGTCAAACACTCACTTCCTTGAAAGAGCTGTTAAAAGTTGGTAGTTGAAATGTTTTAATGGTGGATAAAGTATTTAAACATCCATATGCATCATCATCATACATCACCCCTGAAGCATCACCTGCTCCTTCTCCGTCCACCCAAATGTTCAGTGCGTCCCAAATGTTCATATTTTCACTGAAACTCGTCTGAATGCACCGTTTCCTTCATCGCTTGTTCAGTGAGCTGCTCCCATTGGTTGTTCGTGACAAACAGAGTCGTGAGCAACAAACATGACTGTCTTTCTGCGTCAGACTCAATTAGTATCACTTTACCATTTAATTACACTCCTGTGGTGACTGTTACAAACTCTGCACAAAGCTGACTGTAGAATACCACTGAAATAGCTTTGGCATAACTCTTATTTTATTTTAGCATGCTGTAAGAAGTTTATCACACATTATGGTTCCAACATTTGCCTTCATAAATCCAGTAACTTCAGATGATAGATCCATTAATACATAAAAATATACAAAATAGTAATTCTTTCTCATATCAAAGATGTATTTACATTTCTAATAAATCATAAAATGGAGCCAGTGTGGATGCAAACAGATGACACATGTGTGAGAATATCTTTCTGTCACTTAATACAGTGTTTCTCAGGCTTCAGGACACAGAGCACCTGCTGGTTTTCAGTCCAGCCATCTAATCAGTGATTGAATTACTGCTGGGACAGAAACCCAGCAGAGCACCAACCACCGCTCTGGCATGTCAGACCGACGTGTGTTTATTTCTGTTTTGAGCTGCTTTAGCGCTGGTCAAAAATAGTTGCTTGGTTTTGCTTTTTCCAGCTGAGAATTCTTACCAACAAAAAATTAGGTCATTTTTATCCGCTGGCAATCTGGAGGGAGTTATCCATGCTTTTATCTTTCCCTCTTCAGACTCTCTTCAGTCCAGGCTCGGTCAGAAGTTACTCTCACTGAACTCGCTTGAACTGAATGCTACTTTTTGTACTCATGTTTAGACTTAAATAACTGCATTTACAGTACAGATTAATATGGATCAACCCACATGAGCCACAGAGTCGTTTCCAAGACTGTTACTACTACTACTACTACTACTACTACTATTACTGCAACTACTGCCATTATGCACAACAATAATAATAAGTAGAAAGTACTCAGAGAGCACTTGCGTCCACCGAGGCAGCACAATAATCTAAATGTGTCATTTTAACTATATATCAACCAAATTTGGTTCTAATTGGGTAATGCATTTAAAAGTCAAAGCATTTAAGTCTATCTAGATCTTACATCCACAAGAGTGCTTCAACCATACAGGAAGTATCAAAGTGGAATATCAATAAGCCAATTAGAACAATTTTTTCAGGTCATCAAAATATTACCAAATAAATACCAAATTAGTTGAAGATTATATAAAATTTGTTGAATTTGTAATTTCAGAGAATTGTTTAAATGGAAATGTGTGTGTCCTGTATTATATTCATTTTGAACAATCCAGGAAAAAAGAATTTTACTTCCACACCTCACTAATTTAATAATCATTAATCATTATTAACCATTAATCATTAATCAATAAACATTTTTAGAAATATTTTAGGGCAGTGTTTTATTGGAGATGACAGGAAAGGAGAGGAAAGCGTTTTTGGTGTCTTAACCCCTAAACCACAGGGGCACAACATAATCTAACTTTTTTTGTGGATAGTTTTACCTCTTCAGGATTTTAACATTTGTTCAAATGACACAATCTGAGAGGTTTAGAGGTGAAAACTCAAAACTCAGACTTCTCACACCTGTGACGAAGTGTTGCCAAGAGACATCGCTTTATTTTAAGGGGTCACAAGCCAAAAAAGTTGGAAACCTGTGGTTTTGGAGGTATGAGCTGAAATGTGAAATAAATAAGCGTGTGCGGTGGATCTGTCATGTGTGGATAAATGTTCTACCTTGGCCGAACTTTTCACCAAATTCCGTATACATGTGTCATGTAGTTACTAACTAGGACCAAAGTCATAACCTCCTTGGCAGGGGTAATAATAATATGTTGCACAGCTGTTGCTACTCTGGCAGTCGCCTGGACCTGCATGGATGTAAACAGCGTAAACATCTCTGTCCTCCCCAAACCGACTGATCCTCCTCTTCAGGCTCTGAACGCTGCCCTCGAAACACACTTCAGTGGCCTAGCTTTCTCTCCGAGCCCCCTGCAACAGTTTGATTTGGTTTCTATTTTACTGCTACAAAGCACTCTGAGAGCTGTTTTTGTCGGAGAAAAGTGCACTACAAATGCCATTTATTATTGATACGGTTTGATATCGAGGCCAGCTGTGCTGTGAGGCTCGGCTGTGGCGTTTGTTTTAGTCCAGTCTGGGTTTGTTGTGCGGCACTTTGGTTGCTGACAAGTCGACAACTAGCTCCGCTGGTTCTGTTTTATGGGTCAGTTGACAGAACATGGTGCAGACTTAAAGGACAACTGTGTTTAGAGAGTTTTGTTGAAATAAATACACAAACACATAAATATATACATGTGGGCATGGACACATACTGTACGTTTCCACTCACACAATGCAGGAGCCTTTCAGGAAAAGCTTTTATGGCACAGTGTATATTTGTGGCAGTGAAATAAGGAATTAATGGATTTCTATACGTGTGTGTGTGCGTGTGTGTGTGTTCGCAGAGTATCTTTGCTCAGTTCCAGTTCAGCAGTGAGCGCGTGCTGCCATCAGATGCACTGCGGAGCGCTCTGGCCAAGACTTTCCAAGACGAACAACGCTTTCAGCTGGGTATCATGGACGACGCTGCCGAGTGCTTCGTGAGTCTGAGACACACACACACACACACACACACACAGGAGAGGTGAGGGGTTGCCTAAAGGCTTATCTGAGTCAGTGTCTGAGGAACTCCCATCTTCACTGCAGTCAGAAATCTTCAGGGGATGTGGGATATCCAGTACAGCAGCCTCAAAGAAATGTGTTTTTTGTCAAACGTATGATGTTAAACTTTAGTTTTGACTCTGTGTTTGTGAGGCTGCGATTGGTGTTTGTTGGTTCATTGCACTGTATTATGTTGTGAAGTATTCCTTGTTATTTTGTCCACCTCTCTGTACCTTTAAGCTTATTTTAGCCACACGATCGCAATGACTTGTGCAACAGACAATCTGGACGTATTCAAGCACATCTGCTAATTTGTGGTTTGAGACGATTTATGTTTAAATTTATAATTTATTTATAAATTTATAAAAATCTATACATTTTATTAAAGCAGTGAAGAATACCAAATCATAACTGACTTATTTCATATGCACAAAAGCACGGTATATGTGGTTATTTTGCAGCAGAGATAGCAGAGCTGTGTGGTCATTAAAGCAGCTATAATCGATATATTTTTTATAATTACAATGTTTCAAATGACAATATGAAAACAATGTGACAGTGTGAAAGGGGCTGCTCATAGTGATGAACCTACAGAGAATTATCAGCTGAATCTGCAGCTCCCTTCGGCTTTACAGAGCTTTACAGCAAGTTTCAGCTCATTATTTAGTCCGACCCACAACGTTACTGTTTTGGTTCACTTTCCTTTTCGGCCGCAGCAGGCAGCTGTTTTCAGAAGAAACCCTTTAAAAACCCACCGTACGCTACCTGCTCAGCACCAGACTGCAGATAGACACAGTTAGAGACTAGCTGGTGAACAGAGTTTAGCGTTTAGCAGCTAAAGAGACTTATATTCATCAGGTGGGCAGAAACACAACTCAGAATGAATGATAATGTTGCTGGATGTTTAAATAAGCTATTGTTTCCGCTGCCACCAAATAGCTAAAAAATCAATTATTGCAGGTTTAAAATGAGTTAAACTGAATTGAATTGTCAGGTGTTGGTTGCATATTATTTAATCTGGGTACCCACAATGCTCGACTGTTTGTAAAATGAAATGCACTGTGACAATTTGTGGCTTCCTTCAAATTAGCGGCTGCAGATATCACACACATTCACCATCAGCCCTTCAGAAGGCAGTTAGAGCTGCAACAATTAGTACATTAATCGATTGGTTGGTTGAGTGAAAATAAACTGTGTTGTCTTTGTCTTAGGTTGCTGTAAATTTAATATTTGGACTGTTGGTTGGACAAAACAAGACATTTCATGACATTACGTGGCTCATTCCTGCTCGGACATTGTAATTTTCACTGTTTTGTAGACCAGACAATTAATTGATTACTCAACAAAATAATTAGGTGATTTAATCTCATGTTTTAATGTGCTGAGATTAAAGCTAATAGATTAGGTTTGTTGTTTTTTTGCTGCAGATATTAAGGTGGAGAACAAGATTGTATCCATTTAAATGGCTGTACATGGTAGGGCTCAGTGATGTCAGCGTTTTCACATTGTAATTTTGACTTCACGAAAAACAATCATGATGCGTCACGAAATTAGCTAAATGACAACTGGATGTTATCCTTCACAGGTTTGTGAAATCTCAAATTTGGAATTAAAAGTATGCTACTTTTGATTTTTGGTGGTTTTTTCTTGATATATTCTTTAATTTTGTAACGATTTTCAACATTTGAAGATCGAATTTCTTAAAATATCTGAGTTTTATTTGGAATTGGCTTCCTCAGGAGCAAAGATCTTCACATTAGTTACATTCAGCAGTGAGAGTGTTGCGATTTTCAAATGGTGGGTGTCTCATTTTGGAATGTACCTTATCATTTACTGAAGGGGAAAATTAGCCCTTCCTGTTGCTTTCTCACCGCCACTTTCAGTCTCTTTCTCTGCCTCTTTCTTTCTGCCTTAAAGACCTCCACAGTATGTGTGTGCATGTGTTTTATGTGTGTGCATGAGAGGCGCTGTCTGATCGATTGGTAGTAAATGTGTTCAGTCAGGGAATCCGCCGGCTTCTTATGAAATATAGATGCTGCTCCCACGGTCAGATTAACAAGAGCACCAACAGAGAGGAACGATCAAACACACACACACACACACACACTGTACATATGTAGACAATATAAACAAGCACATATGCCAACTTAGCACACAACAAACACACATTAATTGATGTCCATTTTGCCTTCTGTGTTCCTCAGGAGAATCTCCTGATGCGTATCCACTTCCACATCAGCGCGGAGAGCAGAGAGGACATCTGCACAGCCAAGCACTGTATACCCCACCAGAAGTTTGCGATGACTCTGTTCGAACAGGTAGGAGATGTCTCAGTCCCTCTGGCACTTTAAAGAGATGTTACATGGTTTACTTTTGGGGCTTTAATTAAAAAATCACCGCCTGCACAAACATTTTTAAGAGCACGATGTCCTGCGATGAATCTGATGATGGATTTGTGTTTGCAGTGTGTGTGTAACAGCTGTGGAGCCACATCAGACCCCTTGCCCTTCATTCAGATGGTCCATTACATCTCCACTACATCCCTCTGGTAAGACCAGACACACACACACACACACAAACACTGCAGTAAATCTGGCAGCAAGCTGAGGCTGGGTGGCAGTAAAGGAAGGTACAGCGTGTTCTCTTCTTCCCTGCACGGGTCCCTGCTGAACACTGAACTGTGAGCACACACATGCACATGCACACATTATGCACACACGCACACACACTCATGCATATGCAAGAGCAGGTGAGCGAGTGCATAACGTCTCTCCCACGTTCAGGTAGACGCTGGCGTGCACTTCCACACGCAGGTGAATCCACACGCAGGAGAGGCGTGGAGTGTGTGCATCCTCAGAGCTGTTACATAAAAGGCCGCACACGCTCCGAGTCAATGAAATAAGGAACAGGGGGAAGTAATCAATCAGCTGTTTGATTCAGTAGACCCAGGGGGCGACATAAATCTATAAGTGGAACAGTGGGTCGGAAAGACTGTGAACGAGAGGGAAATAAGAGGATATATCACTCCATATCCCTTTTGGAAATGGAACACGGCAGAGGAAATAGAGGGATGAATGGGGGGCAAAAGTACAAATAAACACACTGTGTCAAGGTAGTTGTGGGGCACAGCGGTGCCACCGCTCTGTGTTTGTGCCTGTTAGCGCTGCCAAGCTATTTTTACCCTTAGTGGAGCCTGTTGTTTACAGTCGAGATAGCCAAATATGCAAAAGTCAACATGAGTAAGATAATCAGAGGGCAACAAAAAGACAAAACAAACGTCTGGTTCGAGCACAGTTCAGACAAAAGCAAACAGAAGTAAAGTGTGTTGTTGTTGTTGTTGCTTTTTTCTGCTTTTGTAGCCTCGCATCCGCCTGTGCGTCTGAAGAGGCCGAGCGAGGGGTTGCAATCGAGTGAGAGAGAGAGTAGAGAAGAGGTTGAGTTCATTTCAGGCTAATGGAAGGGGCGAGAGTAGGGGGG
>NTHP01000538.1:66966-77198 GCA_003416845.1 Oplegnathus fasciatus
GGGCATGCGAGGTTACAGCTTTAAAGCTCTGACCTTCAACCCTATAATCCAACTTCTGTATACCGCAGAGCCTGCACTTATTTTCCTGCCTTAGACTGTAAACATATGAAGATGCAGGATTAACAGAAAGGTCATCTCTCTCTTTCTCTTGTTCTCTCTCAGGTCGGGAGCCGTCCATATCCAGCGACACTCGCACCGACTCTTCCACGGACAGCTCGAGTCACCGCGCCTCCCGCAGCCGATCTCTCCACCAGTCCACGGGCAGCCACCTCTCCAGCGAGTCCCAGACCACAGTGGTCTGCAATTACGACATCGGCACACCGCCGCGCGGTGCTGACGCCGGAGGTAATACTGCATTCGCAAAGTTATCTATACTTGCAAGGTACAGCTGCACCTTCACTCAAGACACCTTGATAGCTCCAAACAACTGCAAATACACAAGTGGCCGCTGTGTTTTCAGGGAGTAAGAGAAAGTACTAAACTGCGGTACTTGTTGTAGGTACAAATACAGTAAGAGCAAACAAAGGTCAGTTTTTAAGTTTCATTGGAAATCAAGTGAGTGCTTCACCGCTGCACACTCTTCGGGTTATTTGCCTCGTTGCTGGTTATCCTCATATTTACTTGCACTGCTGCCTACATAATTGCCCCCTGTGGGATAAATAAAAATGTTATTGGATTCACTTTCTCTTTCTTTCTCTCCCACGTTCAGAGTCAGCAGTGGAGGGTCCTCCCCGCCCTCCCTCTCCTCCCCTGCCGGAGTACAAGGAGACGGCCGTCTTCCTCCTCTCCTCCCGCCGGCCACTCACCTCCTCCTCCTCCTCCTCTCGTCCCCTGTCCTCCTCCTCTTCGTCAGGAGTAGGGGGCTGTGAGGGTGGAGTTGGGGGGCCCCACTGGGAGGATGAAAGCACCAGCAGTGAGAGCAAGTCCAGGTACTGCACCACTGATACACACAAACACTTAGATATCCATTAATGTTGATTTTTTAAATAAAAAATAAATAAAATTAGTACATCTTGCAAGTAATAATGATGATATATTTACTGTAGACTGTTCTACCTAGCAACCAGGATAACATATTGTATTTGCCAGAGATGAAAGACGTATTCAGATCCTCTACTTAAGTAAAAGTACTATTATAACAGCCTGTGAATATTCTCATTCATCCAGGTCACAGTTATCTCAAGGAAATTGAATCGAACGCAACTGGATTTTTGGTTTGTACCCACAAGCTCGCAGGCCCAAGGGGAAAACGTGTGGTTATCCCAGTTGGACCTTTGTAAAAACTGCAGCTAGTTCCAGAAAGAAAACCAACAAAGTGGTTGAGGAACGAAAACAAGACAAACGAAACAACATAGTCATCCCGTATGTGTCTGGGGTATCGGAAAAACTCAGGCCGCCTCCTAAGAGGTTAAATACCCAGATCTCCACACCAGCTAGTTGGACCAGTCTAGCCTGGTCAAACAAGCACGAACTGATGAAGCCTCTTGGATGAGAGGTGAAACGTCTTCACAGACAAAACCAAAAATCCAGTTGCGTTCGATTCAATTTCCTTGAGATTACTATTATAACAATTTAAAAGTACTCCATTACAAGTAAAAGACTCAAAATCGTACTTAAAGTAAGTGTTATCGACCTCTGAAGGCCTTGAACAGTTATTTAAATGAAACCATGAGAGAAGTTTAGATGGAAATGTCTCTCCGGTGGAACTGAATGTGACGAGGGCCCCACAACCACAAATGGCAGTCCACATTAATATTTGGCACTCTTTCTACAGTATCTGCATATAAGCACTGCATCCTTGCTGCTACACTGCTGCCTGCCTCCACCTCCCCAGGCTCTAGACTGTATTAGCATTAAGACTGTGAAGTTAGATGTGAATTTTTAATGTTTCTTCTAATGTGTGTTTATATGCATAAAATCTTATATATCTCAGTCTGTGTCGAGCTTGCTCAGGTTTGTTCCAGAGCATCACATCAACAGAACTAAAATGCGTTTTGTTGGTGCAATAAATGGTTAAAATTTCTGTGTGAGTGGCCTGACTGAACTGTGTTTAAGGCGTTTTGTAGGTCATGTATTTTTACTTTTTCGACTACCCTCTAAAATTAGATATTTGACTTTCTTTTAAGAGGATTTCACTTAGAGATACATTTGCACGTTTTGAGGAGTTTTCAGCTGTCAAGTCACTTTTATTTTGGTAGAATATCACAGTATTCTTTCCACTCCTGGAGTCATGTTACATCCTGTGTAACATCCTGTGTAACATCTCCCTCCCTCGCTCTCTAGTTCTTCTGGAAGCCGCTACAGGCCAACCTGGAGGCCCAGGAGAGAGGCCCTGAACATCGACAGCATCTTCACCCGACCGAGAGGCTCCTCTCTGGGCTACAACACACTGCCCGGTCCCTCTCTCCCTCTGGAGCCCCAGGACTCTCTTCTCTTGGCGGGACCAGCTCCGCCCGCACAGCCGGGGTTACAAGAGGTGGAAGGGAGGGAGGTTGGGGAGTTGGAGGCGGGGTTTGGGCTGGTCGGGCAGCCCAGGTCTCTGGGCAGTGGGCGGACAATGGGTCCCCCTGCCCCTCCACCTCTGAGAGGGGTGGAGCACCAGCCACGTCTGATTCAGAGGATGGAGAGTGGCTACGAGAGCAGTGAGAGGAACAGCAGCAGCCCCGACAGGTAGGAGACTCACAAATAACAATTACTGTCTCTTCCTTTCTGTCTCTGTCGTTCATTGCCTTTCCCTCTCTTGGTTTCTCTGTCACTCTTGTTTTTCCGTTCAGTTTCACTTTATGAAATGCGAACGTGACGTTAACAACAACAGATTGTCCGACAATATTAGTCTGTAACAACAAATCAATCAATGGACGTATTTGTTTAGAGACGCTTGATCTGCTCTCTAAACCTTTTTTCCCTTTTGTCTCTTTTTCTTTCTCCGTGTTTTCTCTTTCTTTCCCTCCACAGGGAGGTGGGGCAACAAAAACGGGTGCTGATGTCAGGACCTTCATGGCGTTCGGTGCCCAAGTCAAAGAGCAGCGGAGCCATCCTGCAGGAGCTGCCCTCCCCCAGCTGGGGCGGCGGCACCAACACAGGTGTGTATTTGTGCGTGTATTTGCATTTATCTGCTGTAACTCGCATCTGATTTGATTGATGATTCCATTTTCCATCTTTTGTGTGTGTGTTGAGGCTCAGGGCGCAGTGAGCTGGACGAGCTGCAGGAGGAGGTGGCGAGGAGAGCCCGCCAGCAGGAGCAGCAGAAGCGGCGGGAGGCGGAGCGGGAGGCGGCCATGGGATTCAACCCCAAACCCAGCAAATTCATGGACCTGGACCAGCTCCAACACCAGGGTATGGAGGGAAGAGGGGCGAAGAGAAAGATGGGAAGAGAAAAGTGGGAGCGAGGGAGGGTGAGGGAGAGGGAAGAGATGAGTGGGAGGTTACAAGTTTTTAAGGAGAGCTGACTTACAGAAAACATAGTTTCTCACTTACCTCTTGTGGTATCTAACGCTGCAGATCGTCTTGTATTTGTCTCCACTTCCATACAATTGATGGGAATAGCAGCAGTTCATAGGGACTATTTCTTTGGTTGAAATAAGCTGAAAACTGTTCACAGCGAGGTCCAGATCTCACTAGATCTCGCTTGTCTAGATACCAGAATCAGTAAGTGAGGAAATATGTTTTGTGTAAATTTGTGTGAGCTGAGCCTTTAAGAAGAAGGTCAAAAAACAGCTGCATTTAAAGCTGCACGTGGCAACTTTGTATGGTTCAAACCGCAGAGAGCAAAGAGCCAGCACTGACTTATTAGACAATTTTGGATCTCACTTTTAATTTTAATAAAACCAGGGCAAATCTATAGCATTTCAATTGGAGGGAGGTGTTTTATGCGGTGTGTCATTTCATGAACCGGGCTGAAAAAGTGTATTTTTATGTTAAAATCTTGCCCCGGTGCAGCTTTAAGGTCACATTATCACCTGTTGTCTAGTTTAGCAGTCACAGTGACTTGTACGTCCGTGGTTCTGTCTGCCCTCCTCTTTGTCCTCATCCCCATCTGTTCGTCTGTTTCTCCATCTGTCTCCCTCCGTCAGTATTTTTTTATTTGTCTATTAGTTCAGTGTGTGTCACTCTAACTCATACTGTATATATTGGGTTTTTGTGTGTCATCTGTGTGTGTTTTATGTCAGAATAAGTGTGTGTGTGTCTGTGTCCAACAGTTCCAGCTGAGCTCTAGCTGAGTTCAGTGTAACTGAACAGAGCCGAGAGCAAATCCCAGATCAGTTTTTACCAACGTGGAAACTCCTGCGGGACATTTACTGACCAGCACTGAGTGGGAAACTCTCTCTGGGTGATTCCCATTTAAAATCACAATCCCAGTCCAAGTTCAGAGCTGGGATGTCCCGGCCACACTCTAGGGAATTCACAATGTGTGTGTGTTTCTTAGTTTACAAAAACACTCTGAGCGTGTGTGTATCCCTCTATGCTTATGCCCATGTAAATGTACACATACATATGAATAGTCATGTATGTACCTGTGTGTACAGTATATTTGCGTGTGTGTGAGACTGTGTGTTGCAGAGCTGGACTCAAGTTATATTTAAAGGGGCACTCCACCAATTTTACATTTCAAAATGAGGAATCTCATTTTGAGCTTGGGGACTACAAATTTACGCTACAAACTGGGGGCATGGAGTTTTGAAAGAGTTAGGCATATACCAGGAATGGAGGGTCTAACAAAAGAGGATGTATAGAGGTGCTTTATGGGAAATGTAGGATCCAGTGTTTTTGGAGCTTGACTCATACAGGGACTAAAAGTTGGGATATCGTGGCCTCAATTTTGCACTTTCTTTTACGGACAGCATTGTCAGTCTGTCGATCCCAAAATTTGGTCCAGACTGAAATATCTCAGCGACTATTGGTTGGATTGCCATAAAATTTCGTACAGACATTCATGGTTCCTAGAGATTGAATCCCGCTGATTTTGGTGATCCCTTAACTTTTCCTCTAGCGCCATCGTCAGGTCAAAATATGTCCAATACTTTGGTTTATGACCAGATACCTGCAAAACTAATGACATCCCCATCAGCCTCAGCTGTTCTCTGTTTTAAGCTAATTAGCAAATGTTAGCATTCGAACACGCTAAACAAAGATGGTGAGCATTATACCTGATAAAAATCAGCATGCTAGCATCGTCATTGTGAGGATGTTAGCTTACATTAGCCTTTAGCTCAAATACAACCTCACAGAGCAGCTAGCGTGGCTGCAGACTCTTGTTAAATCTGTCTCTCGCAAGTCCCCCAACTTGATGGATTTGTAGTGCTAAATCGTTCAAGTCACAATCAGGACCTGAGACTTGACTTGGACTCGATTGCTGTGAGACTCACTTTAGACTTAAAGGTGAAACATTCAAATTCTAACCAAGAAAAACAGTTTAATTACGCACACATTGACAGGACTTCATTTAAAAAGCTTCTCAGTTACAACAGCTTTAATTAGTTTTGAAAGAATAATGTTCACATGCTGTGTCATTTTAATGGTCAGGATTCAGACCCAGACTCGGGCATGACCTAAATGACATGAGACTTGACTTCCGACTTGACGCTAAGCTTGAAAGACAGCTCTGGTGTGGTTCATATTCCTGTATGTGTGCATCCACAAATGATATTTGTCTGTGTGTGTGTTACTATTTTCATAAAATACGTGTGTGTGTGTGTGTCCGTGAGCGAGAGCCTTGTATGACCTGCAGGTGTGCAGGTTTTCCCCTCCAGCTCAGCACTAACTAAATCTATATCAGGGATTATTATGTTGTGTCCTGTCTGTCCTACTGTGTGTGCGCTTCAGTGTGTTCAGCCTCATGTACCTGACACACACAGACACACACACGCCCCTGTGAGTACACTCAACCTTGATGAAGTGAAAGGACGACTTGCGAACGAACAGATGGCATCACTATCAGTGCGATTACGTAACAGAATTTGGTTTCCCACATTCAGTATCGATGGTTTCAGGCGGACTCCAGACAATCTGCCTCAGTGTTTTAGAGGACGTTACAGCCAACAACAACAACAGAGCTGCCATCAGCCTTCCTTTATTCTGTCTCTATCAATCAAAAGCCTGTCAAGTCAAGCCAAGATGGCTGATGGCTGCTCTTTTGTTGTCCTCTTCTGCATCTTTTGTATAACCAACTAACACCCTTCAAGGTGCGTTCACAAGGCTATGCACCATAGAAAGCTTTGTCTGAAAAAAAAAAAAATCTTTTGTCTTTTTTTCCTGTCTGGTGTCTGTGGCTTCATGAACGTAGCCTCAACTTTGCTCCTCTCTTATCTGAGCTTGACTTTTTGACTCACTAACTGCAGTACAAGGTTACATATTGATGCATTTACGATAGAGTTGCCAAGTGGGAAGAGATGCTGGGTGTGGAAGTATTTTCCCCACTATTAAGTCTTCGGATTTCAAAGTTTTCTTCAAATGATATCCTCAATGTTTGAGTCTCCTCGAAAACCATAAGCTACTGGTTATACCAGGCCGAGTAAGACTTTAGCGGCAAAACACCTGCGCCTATTAAACTGAGCAAGGGTGTGTTTTATTGCTTATGGATTTAACTTCTCATTTGTAAGAGAATAAAAGTGCCAAATACACCTTTCAAAAGTTACATAATCTAGTTTTAAAGATAGTTGACGATTATCAGTTTTAATTCTTTCAGCTTTGGGTCGAAGATATAACACCACTGAATTTTAAGCTCTGTGATCGCATGTTTCTTGAATTGCTCCTTGGGATTTGTAGTTGACTTCCCTACTTACGTTTTTATATACTCATGCTCATACCTTTGACTTTTATATCAGAGAACCATATATTTTTATGTATGATTTATCCAATCCAAAGAAGTTCTCTGGCTGTCAGTCACCTAACAGTGTCAATGAAGGAAATAAAGAGGACACCTGAAATAAATCCTCCCACTTTGCAACTCTATACATGTATAATATTATAAAATACACACACATGACTTACAGTAGAGGAGCGTAATGCATGCCGGCCCCCTCATAACCACTCCTTCTGCTCTGCTTCTATTTTTCTCTGTCTCCCTTTGTCTCACCTGTTCTTTCATTCTCATATTTGGTCATTTGGTCTCCGTCTTCATCTTTTGCTCTCTTTCCTTCTTGTATTCTTCTTTGTTGTCTCCTTTCCTTTTTTGCGTTCCTTCACTCTTTTCTTCCTCTGCCACTCTGTCGTTATATCTTTCTGTCTTTTCTCCTTTTTATCTCCCTGCTCTGTTGTTAACATCCTCAGCTGTGCTCAGACCCCTGCATGAGGCTAACGCTCATAGCGGATTGGCTGTAGCTGCGTGCATGAGGAGCACTGGGGGCCCAATCAAACGCAGGCAGGAACAGGAAATGGAACGGGAGACAGGAAGCGCCCGCCCACAGGGGCCTCGCAGGTACCACCACTGTCCCCCCTTATGTGTCCGCAGCGGTGCCTGTCTCAAAATCACCTCAGACCCCCTTTCCTCCCTTCCTCCCTCCCTCACTTCGTGTGTGTCCTCAGCTCAAGCTGTCCTTGAACCCACCTCAGGACTCCTCTGTGTGTGTCCTCTGGGTGCTGGCTGTCTAAAAACAACACCTCAACACCCTCATGTGTGTGTCTTCAGCTCTGGCTGGCCAAAATCCCAGAACCCCTGTTTTTGTAACCCCTAGCACTGCACTCTCACATCCTGCTGTATGTGTGTCCGTGTGTCTGAATGTGTGCGTGTTCTCAAACACACACACTTGACTATATACAGTAACTTCTTATCCCCTTTGTGTTTGTGTGTTTGTTGCAGTGCAGTAAAAACCTGCTTTGCTGGGCTCTGTGTTGCCATCGAGAATAAAAAGAGAGAGACAGAGTCGCTCTCTGCTTTTCCGTGCTTCACCGCTTCCCTTCATTGTTGTTGCACTGCTCTTTGTAGCTGTGCGCTGCCAAGGCTTCCCTCTGCTCTTTGTGTGCTGCTGATCTGTCCCTCTGTGCGCTGGAAAAGCTGCAGTCCGTCACTGTGTCTCTGTCCTGTGTGCTGCCGTGCGGTTGCAGTCGCAGATTCTGTTTAGCATCCTGTTTGTTTTTTTTGTTTTTTTGAGCTCTTTGCTGCTGTGTTTGTGTGTTACAGTAAGTCAGTCTGTTTCCCTCCTGATGTGCTAGTGTTGCTGTGTGAGGAGAGGAAAGTAGCTTCAGCAGTGAAGTATTTTGTACAAGAAGTGCTGAGTGAAAAAACGTCATGCTTCGTAGTTTAAAAAAGTGAGGCAGCTCATCTAGAATCTGAGATAAAGAACTAAGCACATTTAATATCGTTGAATACTAATAACAACTAGACTTGCGGGCAAGTATAACAGGGTGCGAGCATCCCACAGATTTCAGTAAACTGAATATCTTGATGATGTCAACTGTGGAAAGTAACATTTTTCACTGTTTTCTGACATTTTATAGACCAAATGATTAATTGATTAATTGATCAAATAATCAAAAAAGAAAATGCATAGATTGGAGTGTTATTAAAATCTAAATAAAATAAGATTTGATGGAATAAATACATAACGAATGGCATAAAAACACAGAATAAAAACTTGGATTCCAGACCTCAAAGGCCAAGCCTACTCTGGTTTATCATCAAGGATATCAGGTTAAACTCAGGCTCATGTGGAGTTAGCGAGTTAGAAAAATAGTCCGGATGCAATCTCATACGTGCCTTAAAGGTGGACATTAAAGTCTTAAAATCTACTCTAAAACATTCTCCTGTTAGATCTTGTAAGGGGTCTTACTGCGACACTTTGAACCAGCTGAAGTGACGGTAATTACAAAGGTAGAGAGGATGATTGGATTTGTTAACTTAGTCTTTGTCTCGGCTTCAGTAGCACTGAGCTTAAACTGGAGCAAAATTTGTTAAGAATTAATAAACTGTAAATCCAAACTGTTAACAGCAGGATGAAGGGAAGGAGGAGGTAAAGCTCGGCGCTCAGCCTCTTTTATTACCTTCCTCCTCTCCTCTATTGATCAACACAAGCCTCTGATTTATAGCTTGCTGCTGCAAAGCCTGCTGGGTAATTACTAAGGCTGAAAAGAGACGGGAGAGTTAATGTGGGGGATGGGGGCTGGCGCTCACGTAGACACATACAGGTTTTGCGCACGCTGTCTTTAAAAATAGACACACAAATTTACAGACTCGCTGTTCACACATACCGACACACACACACACTAGTTTACTAAACACACACACACACACACACTGCTACACTGATAGAGTGCAGCGCGTGTACCACGTCTCTGCAGAGACGATCCACTAATGTTCAACATATATCACATCCTCCACATATCAATGTATGTAAATCAATAAAGTAATATAGTGGCCCGCTGAGACTGAATTACTCCAGACTGTGGAAGCCACATTTATTTTCAGTGTTGATGTACTGCACCGGTGCAGCAGATGGTAGATTGCTGTTTTGATAATCAGATTAAAGTCAAATGTTTTGTTTGTTTGAGCAGGCGATGTTCTGATCAGAAAGTTAAGTTTGGTGGATCTGCAGCGATCTGTCAGTCAGTTAGTGGAGCTGAGCTTGTGCCTGACTCACAAACAGCATGGCTGTGAAATCCCATACACAAAGCGATGCTTGTACAGCGCTGCATCATTGTGTGCTCGTAGCTGTTTGTTTGGTATGAAAGTGAGCTTGTGTGTGTGTGTGTGTCTGTTTTCTGCTTGTTTATCCTGGTATGCTGTTGTGACCTTCCCTCTATGCAGTAACTCACCTGACGTCAGAGCAGCTCTGTGTTTTTTTNNGTGCTGCTGGCTGGCTGACTGACACCCTCCCTCTCTTGTGTCCTCCAGTGAACAGCCTGGCCCGGTCCAAGTACTGCTGACGCCCAGTCAGGAGGAGGAAGAGGACCAGGCAACGCCCAACCAGGACGCTGCTCTGGGCCCGGACCCGCCCCCTCCACCCTATCGGCCCGCTCCCCCTCGACCCCCGCTCACCCTCAGCATCGCTCACCCTTGTGCCCCTTCCAGCCAAGGGGAGGAGGAGGAGGGTGGATGCGTGGGGAGGAGAGGGGAGGAAGGCGAGGATGGGAGGGAGGGGACGGGGGTGAGGCTGTGCGAGTTGCTGCAGGCAGGGGGGGTGAGTGTCAGACCCCTGGGGAAGCACTTAGCCATCTCTCTGCCCTCGCTTCCTCTGCGTCTCTGGGATACACACACCACACACACCGCACACTCCACACACCTTGAACCCACACAC
>NTHP01000538.1:77805-112988 GCA_003416845.1 Oplegnathus fasciatus
CTCCCCCATCTTCCCCTCTGGAAGCCTCCGGGCAAAGGAAACCTCTCACGCCTCTCTGGCAGCCCCCCCGGCCCCATTCCCCCACCGGCGCCGCTCAGCATTGGCCGAGGCACGGAGCTGCCGCCGACAGCACCACACGTCATTGGTCCTCCTGGAGTCTGGACCGCCCCGACGCCGTGGTGACGCCGTATGACACGCCCCCAGACCGCTGTGTTCCCATCAGGCCGCAGACGTCCACTCAGCACTACAGCTACAGTTGCCAGTCCTCTCCAGGGCACTACAGCTCCCAGCATGCCCCAGGGCAACACAGTGATCCCTGCTGTGACCGTGAAGAGGCTGAGCTGTCTGAGCTTGACTCCCTTTACCAGGCCAGTCTGCTGGCTGGAAGAACAGGTACACACACACACACACACACACAAACACACACACACACACACACTCACACATGCACCAGCCATGCACAAAACCAAGAGCTGCACAACTTCAAACAAGTTAAATTTATTACGATGACGTACATTGAAATGATTAGTCAATTAATCAAGTGGTCAATCATCCGAACATTTATCAACAACAATTTTGATAATCAATTAATTGTGTTCGTCATTTATCAACCATTAGCTTCCATTTTTGAATGTTAAGAGAAACAAGCAATTTATAGACGCTCCCTTGGGCTCTGGGAACTTGGTGATTGGTATTTTTCACAATTTTTGCAGATTTTATGGACTTGATGATTAAACAATAAACAGCGAGAAAGATTGATTATGAAAATAATTGTTAGTTGCAGTCCCGTGGTACTGTATAGTCAAGTTTACTGTTGATTCTCAAAACAGAAATTCAAATTAATGCTCAGTATGTACGTTATATGGGCTATAAATGTACAAAGTCACACATTTAAAACCATGTTTACAACCGTGTTGTGTTGTGCGCTCACTGTTCTTTTATCATTGAAAACAAGCTAAAAATCCCAGTTCCATACTACGACATGTGCTAATTCTGAGCAGGTTTTGAGTATGTAGTGTGTTCACACTATAAAAGTGACAAAATTATACTTAAAACAGCCGATATGCATACTTAAAAAACTTGATTTTTCAGTGCACTGTTGATGGCTGCTATTATCCCACAATGCAGTGCACAAAGGAAATGGATGAACTGCTCATGGCTGCAAAAAAAGAGTGTCAAAGTTTTGTAAAAACACATATTACATACGTATATACATACGTATATAACATAAAACAAGTATTGTGTCATTCCCTATACTATGAAGATTAGTATACAGTATATAGATTATACTGTACACAGTTAGTATGTAGATTGGGACACAGCACAAGAGTATTTTTGCAGACAGGTTGTTGCTTTTTTATGTGGATTTTCTACATTCCAGTGTTTTGCACCCATCCTTTGAGAGGCCTTTTGGTGTGCTGTCACATTACTTTATGAAATCATAGAACTTTATATTAAATTTTAGCCAAAATCCAAAGTTTGCAAAGATAAATTACAGGCAAATGTTTATAAATTGGGGCACAAGATGTAGAGAATTTTTAATTTGCTGAAATGGTGCAACCATAAAAACCGGCATTTTGTGTTTGAACGGTTTACTCGATAAAAGGGATAGAAGGGTTGGAGCAGAATTTATACTGAATATATAATTTATGCTGTCAAATCTTGTGGGACAAAATGTTTTACCAGGGCTATATAAGAGTAAATTTAAGAACATTTGGAACATTAGAGTTGAGGTTGTTAGAAAGCTTCCACTAAAATGGCAGATAACACGTTTTAGATCCTGGTGTGTTCATGTTTTGACCTCCAGCCCTGCCTGTGTGTGTTTCCAGGCTGCAGCCCATCAGAGAGACTCATATCCAGGGTGGGAGGGCAGGCTCGCTCCAAGACCCCCAACGCAGACATGGAGAGGAGTGTGTACGGGGCGGACTGCACCAGCACCCCCACCTACCTCAACAAGGTACCATCTACGTAGTCTTTCCAACAGAATCCCCTCACATTGACAGGTCATCAGTTGGATCCATTTTCCAGCGTCTGACAGACATTTTCTCCCTCTGCAGCCAATGATGTTGCGGGATCTGCGTTTTGGGGTGGAGCCTGATGATGGGGAAAACCTGAGGCGAATTGGACGCAGCCTGAGCGGCACAGTAGTGACCCCGCGCCGCAGCCGCCTGACTGCAACCCGCAGCTTTGTGAGTGTGACTTCCTGTGCTATGCTGCCCCCCTGTGGCCGTGCTATTCAACTGCATCTGCCTGATGTCCCGCTGTGGCACTTTACACATTGCTTTTCCCTGTGCTCTTCTCCCCTGCTGTTTGTCTCGTTTCTTCCTTTTGTCCTGCTGTTTCGATTTCCAATCTGTCCTCCTCTCTTCGCTTCTCGTCCTTTTTTTTCCTCTGTCTCTCTCAAAGGTGAAGCAGGCCGATGTCAGTGCCTCTCCTTGCTTACTTCCTCTCTTCTGAGTCCCTGTTGCTATTCCACCACTATCATCTCCTCCATCCTCCTCATCACCAACACCTTCTCATCACCACCTCCCTCCACCGCTTCACAGGTAAACACTGCGCTGAGCTCATGTGATGTTACACTTGTAATCTTTAAAGGAAAATACCACTCATCTGCTTAAGACTGGTAAGAGTGTTCCTTGGTTGAGCTACTTTGAGTGCCAGATGAGTGTGTATCAGAGCAATTTAAAATCAGGTCAGAATAGCAAAGTAAGTGTCTTTTCTTGATATTTTATTAATTTTTTGGTGAACATTTTACTTTCTGGCAAACCAGACTCATCTGGCACAAAAGTAGGCTAAGCCCCTATTTGCACATAGCTATATCCTAGGAATGTGCGCTGGTTTGTAATAACTGTGGCGAGCCAAAGTTTATTTTCATCCCTGGGCAAATCTGTCATGTGTCAAACTTAGTTACAATTTCCAGCAGAAATCACCTACATGTTGTAGCCTAACCCCAAACCAGATGATACAGACAGAGACCAAAGAAGATGATGCAATGTAACCTTACCTGTAAACACCTATCATTCTTCTTTAAGGGCAGAACTTGATCACAAATCAGGTCCCCCATCAGAAACAATGCAGGTTATTTCCACATAGCTTTATTTTGAAACTGACACATAATAATAACTACAGACCTGAGAGGCTCAGGGTGGCAAATAGCAAATTCTGAACTCTTTAAATATCAAAAAACATAACTTTTGTGCATAGACACTGATTTCTAAATGAATGAACAGTTCACCAGTTTGCAATCCACTTCAAATCTATCTCACTGTTTAACCCTTAAACTTCTCTCCAATGGTTGAATTTGAGCTGCACCTTCATGTTGCTAATTCTCTCCTCTCCCTTCCTGTCCAGGAGCTGTCGGGTGGTGCAGGGAGTTTCTGGCTGTGTCTGACCGGGGTCAAGCTGCCTTCTGACCAGAGTCCCACTCTGCTTCACTAATGTCTCACCGCGTCCACCTCCGCACGGGGCAGCGGCGCCGGGGTCTTTCGACGTCCTCGCCTTTTGACGGACCTGGAATTGGCTCAGGAGGATCAAAGTCAACTCCTATCCTGCTCCTCCTCCTCCTCCCTCAAACAACATGCACACGCAAACACATGCACGCACACATGCACATCTGCACTGACGTAGAGCCTCCCTCAGCGCCTGCAGCACCCTGCTTAGCCCCTCCTTGCCTTCCTCCCTCCCTCCCCCCCCTTGACCTACTATTCTGTCTATGCAGTCACTCTGACCCCCAACTACAACCTCAACCTTCCCCCCTACTTCCCGGGACTGTTGTTTCTTGTCTCCCCCTGGGTTTTCAGAGGGTTTCCCTGTGCAGTCAGCCTGGCGAGCACACCGCTTTCAGCGGTGTTGTCGACTTGGTCGCTCACCGGCTGGGTCTGACTGGGACCTGAGCTCTCAGCAGACTCGTCCTCCACCCCATGGGACCCTCAGCTCAGGGGGAGGCTCTTACCAAGTAGCCACGCCTCTTCCTCTTTCTTCACGGGCATTTCCTGTTGGACGCACACGTAGCCGAACTGGGTCTGTTTCAGATGGACAGCCATATTTTTTCTCTTTTGGTTTTCGGTTTGTTTTTTTCTTCCTGTGTGCGCGCACAGTGAACCCGCCCGAGACCGAACTCTCTAATAACTAAAAGTCATGTACAGAAAAACTCATGTATGAAACCTGTATGTTAATTAATAAGACCTTATGGAATGTTGATAATGATAATTAACGAATATTGATAAACTTAAAGTGGTACTTCCTCATGTCTGCATTTCAAATAGGAGTGGAGTGCACTTCACAAGTGTCTAGCTGGAGTTTCCGCCCCCCCAAACCGCTCGCCGACCTAATGACAGCTCTCCCGTTTCTACCGGGAGATTAAACAAGAAAAGCGCTTCCTTTTTCTCTGCTTCTTTCCTCGTTCCTTTCTTTCTTCCTTTCTTTCTTGCTCTCTTTTATTCGCGCTGGCTTTCTTTCTTCCAAACAGGAAACAGTAGCACCAGAAATAGGCCAACAGGGGAGGAAAGTCGAGAAGGAATGAGAGTATGTAGGTGAGGAAACCCTCCTCTTAGGCTTTATCAATGAAAATGGAGATGACTCAAGTGCGCTTTGCAAGGTTACACGGCAGAAGTGCACTTTCCGAAGGCTATTTGACTGAGAGGCGACTGGAGTCGATGGCGTTTGTTTTACTTAAAGGCCTCAGGTGAACTTCAGTGGCACTTATGAATTCACACTTTATTATTTCTCCCTCCCACTGAAACTGGTTTCGAGACCTCAGATGTGAATAGAAAACGCTCATCTTCAGCCTGAGACAGTGACATGTCTAATATGAATATGCTTTATATGATATATATGTATTAGAGGTATATTTTCAGCCAGTGAGCTATATTCTTCAGAGATGTCAACCATTCCTCAGTTGTATGAACAGTTGTTACACAGTACAGTTATAACTTAATTCACTCCCCCCTTTACTGAGGAGCATTCTGACATGTGTACATTTATTATATGCTTTATTCTATTAAATATTATATGAAATAACAAAGTCCTTACAAAACAACCGGCCAATGTAAAGTTCTTCAAGAATTTACTGATGTTGATTGATCGTTGTAACTAAACCAAAGGTTGGCACTTAACTCAGAGAGCGTATTTAACATTGCTGTTTGTATTTTAATTTAGATTTTGTTTTTGTTTGTTTCTTTGTTTTGTTTTTATTTTTGGGTTCTGGATGTGGGAGAATGTAGCCAATTGTAGCGCATGAGTCCGCTATGCAAATCAACCTTCCCTCACGATCCTGTATCAGAGACAGTCAGGAGGCAGACACACCCACCCACGGGCGCTCTTATGGACTCTGGCAGAGACACGGAGAGGAGGAGATCTCATGTTTAATGCTGCTGGTTGAACTTTGTTGTTCTGCATCTACTACTATGTTTTAACCAATGGAATGCAAAAAGAGAGCAACAAGGAAGGAGAGAGAGGAGAAAAGAGAGGGAGAAAGAGAGCGAATGAATGTAAAACTAAAAGGATGAGAGTGTGTGTTTGTGAATGATGTGACGGTCAGAGACAGAGAGGGGTGAGGAGTGAACTACTGCAGATGGTTTATTGCTTGTGGGTGTGTGTAGACTGTGTGTCAGTTCTGGGGTGGTGTTGCTCGGGGAAAGAGGGAACCTGTATTTTTGCAATAAAGTTATTACCAATGCACTCCCACAGGGGGCGTAACCACCGTACAATGTCCGTGTCATCATTTGTTTGTGGAAAGATCAGGAGAAAAGAAGCCTGACATTCAACTTAAATGTCCCTTGTACAATCGACACATTGAGTTTGACTGTAAAAGTACAACACATGATCCACTTTCTGCTTTTTTGGTGCTATTTCATAAGGCTATGATTTTATTTGCATGTTTTGTTTATTCTTTAAGTCTCGAAATGGTAGATAACAAAAACTACCATTAGAATATTGAGACTTTAAATACATTTGAATGGTCTCTGTCTTTTCACACCATATACTTACTATAGTTCGGAAAAAGCTCCTACCTAAATGTTTAAACAGGTGTCAGCCTTTGTACTGTAGGCTGACTCAAGGGCCTGGTGTCAGTATAGGAAACCTTAATTCTTGCCTTAATTAGCCATTATACTTATTATACTATTTTATTTGATACCAAACAGTTCCTCCACAGGATTATCTGTAGCCTCTTTGCAGGGCAGTTTAGATGGGCAAAGACATGAAATTCTAATTTGTTTACATGCTTTTTAACATGTTAAACACTGTTCTTTATTGTATTAGTGTTGACATACTGTATGTATGTATGCTTATATAAAATTAGGGTATTGTCATTTCGCTTTTAAGACTATATATAACATCGGCAATATTGGTACATTGATGTTTCATACATGAACATGTTCCTGTATCTGTATTGCCACAAAAAAAAAAAAAATCTGTAGTGCCTTAATTTGGTTGCCATGGATTCAGTGAGCTAGTTGTGGGCTTCAACTTGAGCCCATCTTTTTAGCCTATATTTGTTCACATTTTGGCAAATTGGCACAATTAAAAGTATGCCGAATTAGCTATTAGCGGTTCCTGTTTGTAATTCATCCATGGATGTACAGACAACTATCAGTGGATTACTGTGAAACTGTAGAAAACTTCAAAACACCATGATTCTCAGGCAAGTTCTGGAGTTCTTTTTTTCTATGATTTCTAAGCAGATTTTGGATGTTTATTCTCATTAATATGCTGATATTCGTGATAATACTCGTAAAAATATGTACATCATGTCTGTATGTTCAGATGTGAGTTACGACTCCGAGAAGGAGTGTGTTATTTGGCTCACACCTGACGTCAGGTCGATTAATTAATTCCCCCATTTCACTGAGGAAATAAAATTACTTTGGATAAAAATGCAAATGCTGGAAAATAACAAAATTAAGTAATTATAAAAAGTCATAAACACGCAGGGAAATAGACCCATTCATTCTCAAGATGCATTTTGCAATGTGGAAAATATGTTTGGTCTAACATGAAGTAGAGATCAGTGCAGTAACATGACCTGAATGTGTAAAGGGGATCAGTGCTGTGAACGTGGTGATCATATCATATCGTCCATAACTACCACCAAGTGTTGAGTCTGTGAAGCCCCCAGTCAATATATTGTGTTCTGATGGCCAGTCTGCAGTTTGCCCCTCTACCACTAGATGTAAGCAGTGATACACTGGCCTGCCACATACATTCACACAGTAAGTACATTAAGTCCCTCCCGCTCATTCACACAGGTATTGACGCCCTGTCATCACCGACACAGAAACACACTGACACTAACATACGCACTGTTTTCACTTACAGACAGCCTTTTGTCGTCAAACTTTTTCTTTTAGCTCAAGGTGACAATTAAAAGTTTAACGTTGAAACAGGAAGAAGAAAAGTCAGAAATCCCTGCAGAGCAGAGGAGAGAAAGGGTGATGAATCAATAACCATTACCTTCCACACCCACCTCTCTCCGGCACAGGGGGAGTATGTTTAATGGTTCTTTTATAAGTCAGTGCGTGTTTATGTTTTTTCTGCTGTCCTTTTGAGAACCAGTGATGTGAAATTAGGCTTAATATGCTGTTGCTAAGTGTGGTCACTTTTACTGGTCCTCTCTCCTCACTTCTTCAAGGGCTTGAATGTGCAAGTCTAGTATCTATCTAAAAACTAATATCAAATAATGCCAAACAATCTGCCAATTGTAGTCGGTTGACGGTGATTGGTGATGAGCAGACTTAAAAAGTTAAAAGGTTGGCTGATGTACTTTCACATCTCTTGTGTCTTTGCTTCGAGCAAACTTCTGATTTGATATCAGATGTGAGCAGTTTGCAGTAAAAATTGTTAAAATTCAAAGCTTACAAGCATCTTGGACATCCTGGACTTGTATGTTGTATAAAGAACAATACAAGTTTTTCATGTGTGTGCATGGAGGTGTCAAGATCAGTCAAAATGCGTATGGAGTCATAAAAGAGGCAAAGTTGTGTAAATCTGATGTCATGGAGGCGTCTCTAATAAGAGTCAGAACATAGAGTCAGAACAGTGAGAGGGATCGTTTCTTATTTAATGAATGAGCTGTTGCTGAGAGAAGCAGACATCTCCCTTAAAAATGTCACCAGCCTTTGTCGAGCATCGAGACTACCGCAGGCCAACTGAAACAAATCACGAGGAAGATATTAACATGCAAACAAACACAAGAGCAAACATGTAGATGTAGTGAAACAGAAACACAAAGACAAACTGCAAAGTTCAAGAGCAATGATGTGGGAATGGACGTGTAGTGTGTAAATGTTCAGCATTTGTTGGTGTGGCACAGGTGAAGTATATAAGGGTGAGGCTTTCTGACGGCAGATTTGTCACAGTACAGCTGAGGCTGATGGACATGTCATTAGTTTTGCAGTTTTGCAAAGTATTGGACAAATTAAAATTTTGATTTGATGATGGCGCTAGATGAAAAGTTAAGGGAACATCGTGTTGGGAACATGAAGTACCAAATGTTATTGCAATCCATCCTGTAGTTGTTGAGGCATTTCACACTGGACTGAGGTGGTGGACCGACAGACTTCAAACCCGTACTTCGAGAAAAGAACAGATAATAAGAAAGAAAAAGAGATTTTCAATCTATTTGGGCTAGTCTAGACTAGAATTGCAATTAGCGGTGAGGTACAGTCTGTAAGTGGTTGTGAAGGAACACAGGCCAATATGAGGCCTGAAAGCCTGTGTTGAGATGAAGTGGATCAACACAACAAATAGAGATGGTGCAGTCAAGAAAGATAACAACACAGAGGATTCACTTTCAGAATACAAGGATGACTTTCAGGGCTTGGGCTGCCTGGAGGAAGAACGAAACCACTGGAAGAAATAGGACCCACCGACTGAGGAGGATAAACTGATGGAAGAACTCTGCTGGTTGGACAAAATTAGAGTCGTTAAATATATTGAAGAGCCCAGTGGATGAGAAAATGCAAATGTTGTGGCAGGAAAGCCAACTGGAAGTCTCCGAATTTGTCTTGATACACAAAATCTGTATTCAGCAATAAAACGAGAATGGCAGCACCCAGCTGTGGCTGAAATCACATGTAATTAGCCAATGATTATCATCTCTCAATGATGAAAGCTCTCAACTGGGCACATTCAATGCCCCATTTGGACACTGTTGATTCTTAAGGACTTCCATTTGGGAAAGTAGAGAAGCATACATTGATGACATACTGGTGTAAAACTGGAGGAATTTAAATACCTTGGACACAATTTTTCAAAAGACTGAAGCCAGACCAGACAAGATGAAGGTAGTCAAGAACATCTCAACTCCTGAATGCAAAAAGACTTGGAAAGGTACTTTGGGTACTTTCATTCTCAAGAGCTCAGACAGGAAGGTGCGATGAGGCACTGTGAGAATGAGCATGAAGTGAAAACACTGTTAACAGTACTGTTAACACCTGTACTGAAATACTATGACGTCAACCCACCTGTGAAATTGTCAGTGAATGCATCCAAGAGTGGATTAGGAGCAGTCCGCCTACAGGAAGTGCTGTGAGCCGTGGGTGAAATAGCACAATGCTGAGCACAAACTGAGAAAAACATTTAATCGGTTTTTAAGTGGAAAAGATTTTGAATCTTTTTTTTATTTTAAAAAAGACACTCGGCAGAGGTTACTGTTGGAAACACAAAACACAGAATTTACTATGATGCAATTTTAGGACATCTCAGACTCGGCTTGTCAAGCTCTGCTCTAGCTTTCATTAATTTAAGCTTTACTTTTTAATGTAGCTCAACATCCATCAGCTTCAGCTGCATTTTATTTTGTCCAAATTTCATTCATGCTAATTTCAGCATGCTAACATTGGCATTAATAGAATGTGCACTAAGCGTTGGGTTAAAATGAATACTTTAGATAGGTTAGGGGACCTTCGTCTTCATGTTTAAAGCAAAAGTTCACCCTTTTGGCAAATACGCTTATTCGCTTTCTGGCTGAAAAAGCTCACACCACTCTCATGTCTGTACAGTAAATATGAAGCTACAACAAGCTGCTGGTTAGCTTAGCTTAGCATAAAGACAGCTAGCCTAGCTCTGTCCGAAGGTAACAAAATACACTTACCAGCACCTCTAAAGCTCACTAAATAACACGTATCTCAGGCTATCTCTTGGCTCTAAGCAGTCGCCGGACAACCAGCAGAGACTCCAGGAAGTTACTGTGACTGGCTAAGAAATAGCGCACCACATAACCCCCCATAAAACTTGGCGAACTGTCATTTTTATACTGTTTCTGTATGGATTAAACAAGCAGATTTTGTTACTGTGGGACAGACACAGGGTAGCGTTACCTGTTTCCCCCGTTTCCTGTCTTTAAGCTAAGCCAGCCGGCTGTTGGCTATAGCCTCACATTTAATGGTCAAAAGAAATGAGACCCAAACAGCAATTTCCCTCATTAAAGTCCGATTTATTGTTGATTCATACATCCACCTGAAGCTCTTATCTACTTTGACTTTGTGGCTCGTCACACCGTTTCCTCCTTTTCCCCAGACGGAGAAGAGTTATTCTTACGGCCGATCTTTGTGACTTGAATGTAAACATATATGGTTAAATGGGGATTTGCTAAAACCACAGATGCTGTCGCTTTTCTTGGGATCACAGTCCCAACAATGCAAATATTTGGTCAGTTTAAGCCTGAACGAAAGCCTAAAAGATGACAGAGGGCAGCTGAATCACAGTTTAGACTGACCAGGTAGAGCTGAGCTTGACAAGCTGTCTTCAATATCCTAAAATGTCCAGTGTACCGAAGACACTGAAGTACCAACCTGGTAAAGAAATTGTAGTTTGATATAGGATCTAGAGGCACATACTGTACACATAATTGTAGGATAAAAATACCTGTCTACTGATAGGTTAGAAAATGTGTTAAAGCACGCAGACAATTAAGAAACACTTCATACACTAAGGCAGATGGTGCAGAGAAGAGGAGCCCGGCTCCTATAGGAGCATTCAGGACTACTGGAATTACAAAGAAGAGATAATGAGCTGTGATGGGATTCTCTTCAAAGGAGACAGAATCATTGTACCACAGTCACTGAGACAGGAAGTGCTTGATTGCATTCATCACAGTCACTTTGGGACTGTAGTAGAAAACTGTCTCTTTTAATGGTCCAAAGAAATAAGAGAAATAGTGAGCGGCTGTTAACACACATGATCATCACAAGGAGATCTTTTGACTGAAGCTCTATGTGATGATATTTAATACTGACTTTTAATTCATTTCTTCATTCATTTAAGACCCTTCAGAATTGCTTATTCTGATATTACACTGGTGTAAAGTGGTATGTTTATTTCATGATAAAAATATGACCGTTCCACCAAACACCAGACAGCACATGCTTGTTTATTGTCTAATAACATCAGTACTGCAACAAACTGCAGTTTAAAATTCTGAATTTCAAAGTTTCAAAGTCTCACAAAGAGCTTCCAAAATGAATGCCAAATCACTGTGTTCAAAAGTTCCCGGAGGGCGGATTTCTGAGAAATGACGCTTATAGCTCAACAGAGATTATACTGTGCATCTATAATCAAAATTTCAAGACGCGGCAAAAAAGGACGTGATTGTCTCAGACAAGGCTCCTCACTTCAGCTAAGATACAGGATCAAACAAGGCTAAGACTCTACTGTGAGGCTAGACTTACTGTGTGTTCAGACTACCAGTAACAAAGCAACAGGCTATAAGTCATTTTCAATAGAAGCCGGCAATATGAATCTTCAAACCGACGCCCTGACATGGTGAAGTGTCAACCATCATATGTTTTTGTTTCATTATTTCCACTAGCCTCTCTCTCCCCACAGTTCCTGTTCCGTTCCATCTAAAAAATGGAGTGAATGGAGTGAAATGAATAGTCAGTTCCCAGTGCTATTTAACCCTACCCCCTTTTGTTTTTACCGCGACACTAACAAGAAAATGCAGCTTGGCAGAGGGTGGCAGGTACTGCGGGAGTACCAGGTATGTAACGTACATTTCACAATGCACAATGGCTAGCTGTGATATTGTGTTATTTATCTAACTGACGCTATGCTAGCTTTCTGTGTATTGCAGTGCACACGGTGATGCAATGGGCAAAATGAATTTTTGACCTGATGATGGCGCTAGAGGATTACAGTTCTTCATTACTGTACAGTCTTTAATTGCAGCCCATCCAGTAGTTGTGAGGCATTGTACTAAAAGCCAAAAATGTCAACCTGCTGGTAGTGCTAGAGAAAAAGTCAGAAGATCACCAAACTTTGAGTGTTTGTACAAAATTTCATTGCAATCCATCCAAACGTTTTTGAGATATTTCACTCTCGACCAAAGGACTGACTGAAAGTTCTCAGAATTGTGTGGAGTTTGCCATAAAGCCCACACTTCCTGCAGTCAGATTAAGTTTAAAATGTCTCATTCATGCAAAAGAAAACACATCCAGATGGTAGTGATCCCTAACTTGAATTTTTAAACCAATGAAATACAGCTCAGCTCCTTATGGGAAGGTGTCTGAGAACAGATTTTAGCAGTACAAAAGCAGATGACAGCACCTAGAGTAACCAAACCAGTCAAATACATGTTGAAACACAGCTTGAGAAGCTTTCAACTAGAGATAGTATGTTAAGAAGGAAGCTGGACTGCAGCTCCCAGATCATACGTAGTGCAAACTCCAGATGGGGAAGTCCACAAAACAGAAAATCCCTTTTGAAAATGAATGAGCTGCAAAAATCCAAGGATAAGGCATAAGGACCAAAATCCCAGCCACATCACGCAGAGAGACATGTGTGGTCCTGTGACTCAGTCAGCACTTCAATCCCTCGAGTGGGAAAATATAGTAGACAACTGTGGAGGTTTATTTCTGTTAGGAAAAGCATGAGAAATTAGAAATGGTAAGTCAAACTCATAGAACATCCTAATTTTTGAGCAAGTGCTCCAAATTAAACAACAAAATATGTTATTTGTAACTTCCCTCCAGAACGACGCCCCTATCAGCAGGACAATATCATTCGTCAGTGTCTTCCAAAACCATCTCAAAAGTCCATACTGTAAAAGAAACCAACATTGACTGTTGGTATGAAACAGAAAGCCACCAGCCATCTACTGTGTCCAAGTGCAACATTTTGTTGACCCATCCCACCACCTCGACCTCTTCCATCTGCATACATTGTGGCTACGACATCACACTATTTTCTCCTTTGCTCCCGACAAACAGCAGTCGGCTTGTGGTGACTGCACACCTCCGCTATGAATGCTGCATCAGACCCGCAAAAAGCTTTATGCAAGATTACATAAACTTCACCTTGGACCGTTTGTGGACCTGCCTGTTGCATCCATAAGTCAAATTATCCCACCTCATCCCCTATGGGCTGCTCAAGCCACTCAACAACACAAGCCATTGCTGAGCTTCACACTGGTGTATTTTGCCTTGCTGTGTGTGTTTGATTGATTGTTTTGTACAGTTTTTATTCCAAATATTCTTGTCAGACATGAGTCTGACTTTTCTTCTCTCAGTTATGTGGTCGCCCAAATTTTGGCTTATAGGCTATTAAGTCAAAATTGACTTTCCATCTCATTAATTTGACTGAGTAAGGCCTCGATCAGACAAAGCGAGGCGCACCGCACTGCCTTTTTAGTTGAAGCTTAGAATTTTAAAAAAAGAGCAGCTTGCTGCGTTTTTTTTAATGGTTGCTAGGCAACCACCGAATCAACTGTCCTTAGCCTAACCGTGACTTTGCTGTGAAGTAAACTCACAGATCTGTAGCCTACCTTTTATTTTGGCTAGAAACATCGGCATAAAAAATGAATAGGCAGAGGGCACTTGATCTGGCTCTGATTGAGGGCGAGAGGCTGTTCCCAAATAGTACGCTGGACACCGGGACACGGAGATCTGTCCTGCCTCCTGCTGAGCGGCTGAGCATGTGTTTGCGGTACGTTGTGTTTGTTTTTACGTCAGTGCTATATTTTGGCCTCTCAATTAATCCGATTGGACAATAGGAAAAAAACGCAAATGACGTCGGGCGCTTTTCTGCTCTGAGTTGAAGATTTTTCGACTTGAGGTGCTCAGAGCGCTCCGGCAAAAACGCAATGCGCCCAGGGCGCATAAGCAGCGTGCAAAACGCTTACTGCCTATATAAAACAACTGGAAAGAGACGCCTCTCGCTGCAAAAACCGCCTCCTGTCTGACTGGGGCCTTAAAGAGTTACCTTTGCACAAGAAAGGGGGTGCTTGTTACGAGGTTAACAAATTTAATTTCTTGTGTTTAAAAAATTATCAACGTAAAATTGGTTATAGATCGTTACCCTGCCATGCTGTGAAAGGTCTGATATGCTGTGCAGCGTGCATTGATGCGTGCACTAGTTGACTACCATCCCATTCCATAATCTCGTGTAAACAGCTTGACACACTGGGTTTTGTGTAGAGGTCATGTGTGGGTCAGTCCTGTTTTGTTGCAAAAATCAGACTTGTTGAAAAATTATACTCCCCTCAAGGTCTTGATGACATGAAAGAAAAGTGAAAACTTATGACAAAAGCCAAGAAGTACTTCTGATATGTACTGTATATACCACAACATCCGTGCAGGAATGGAAAATCATACTGTAATGTTGTCTACTTAATGTGGTATCATATTGAACTGCACCGCTAAAGTGAAATAGTCACTTTCAGCTTAATTTCCAAGATGTCATAGTTGGAGGAATCTGACACAGTTACTGTTTGCAGTTTCAGTTTTAACCAAAAAATTGTGTCTAATAATTGAAATAATTCAAAAAGTCACAATATTAAAAAAACCTCCATGATAGAATTATAATGAATGACAATTAAGGAAGAATACTGACATATTGGCCTTGCCACTCCCATTATAAGCTGGGTGTATGATTGATTTAAGCAAGAGTTGAAGTGAGAAACAGAAATTTCCAGAGTAAGTGGGTAGAAACCACTGACACAGTCCTCTGCTCACATTAACAGCCCGTCCTGTTTTCTCAGAAACACACCTGACACTGAAAGTGTGAGAGGCTCAATGTGAGCAAAGTGACATGTAACACGTTTCTAACAGGATGGAGCCCAAAGGGCACTCGGCATGCAGGAGATATTTTGGCTTCATATACGGTGCTGTGAAGAAGTATTTGCTCCCTTCCTGACTTCTTTTATTTTTGCACATTTGTCACAATTAATCGTGTCAGATCATCAAACTAAATTGAATATAAGACAAAGACAACCTGAGTAAACACAAAATACAGTTTTTAACTGATCGTTTCAATTATCGAAGGAAAAAAGTCATCCAACACCAACTGGCCCCGTGTAAAAAAGTTGTTGCCCCCTTAGTTACTCATTCAACCAATGAACCAAACTGAATTCAAAACTGTGTTCAATTAGACTAGACACAATCAGGCTTGATTACTGCCACACCTGTTGGATCTAAACATCACTTAAATAAAACCTTTCCAGCAATGTGAAGTCAGCTAAAAGGTCTCACCAAGCAGCACAGTATGCCACAATCAAAAGAAATTCCAGAGATGAGAAAGAAAGCTACTGAAATATATCAGTCTGGAAAGTGTTACAGAGCTGTTTCTAAAGCACGGCATCCACAGGAGAGTTGCGAGGCGAAAAAAACACCGCTAACCAAAAGGAACATAAAGGCTCGTCTCACATTTGCCAAGAAACCAGAGCCTTTTGGGATAATGTTCTGTGGACTGATGAGTTAAAAGTGGAACTTTTTGAAGACGTGGGTCCTGTTACATCTGGCGTAAAGCTAAAACAGCATTCAATAACAAGAACATCATACACACAGTCAAACATGGTGGTGGTAGTGTGATGGTGTGGGGATGCTTTGATGCTTCAGGACCATGGCGACTTGCAATAATTGACAGAGTCATGAATTCTGCTCTCTACCAGAAAACTCTGAGGGAGAATGTCAGGCCATCGGGCCGTGATCTGAAGCTCAAGCACAACTGGGTTATGCAGCAAGACAACGATCCAAAGCACAAGAGCAAGTCCATCTCTGAATGGCTCACAAGAAACAAAATTAAGGTTTTGGAGTGGCCTAGTCAAAGTTCTGAATTCAATTCCAATTGAGATGCTGTGGCAGGACCTTAAATGGGCAGTTCATGCTCGAAAACCCTCCCAAGTGGCTTCTGCAAAGAAGAATGGGCCACAATTCCTCCACAGCAGTGTGAAAGACTGATCTCCGGTTATCGGAAGCATTTGGTTGCAGTTGTCACTGCGAAAAGTGGCACAACCAGGTATTAAGTTTAAGGGGGCAATTACTTTGTCACATGGGTGATATAAGACGGGTGACAAATTAAAGGAAAAACCTGAATAAATGAGTGGAGAAACATAACAAATGCAGATGCTTCCACACAAGTGCACTACATGGTACAATTAAGCAATTGACATCCAATCATGCTCTGTGGGATGTATAAAAATGCTGAGCAGGCCCAGTTGATTCTGATTTTGTATCAAGATGGCAAGAGGAAAAGATCGAAGTGACTTTGAAAGAGGGTTCATTGTTGGGGTACAGATGACAGGAGCTTCAGTCACAAACACTGCTCAACTGGTTCATGTTTCAATAGGAACAGTGACTAAAGTGACATCTGTATTTAGATCTGTGGGAAAAACATCAGAAAATGGGGTCGGAAATTGTGGTCGATGGCCACATTGAAGCCGTTCTGGCGGTACGTGGTGGCCCAACACCTTACTAAGACACTTTCTGTTGGTTTTTCCTTTCATTTGTCACCCGCCTGTAGGTGTTAGATGACGTTTTTCCTTCAATAAATTAAATGATCATTTAAAAACTGTATTTTGTGTTTACTCAGGTTGTCTGTCTTATATTCAATTTAGATAGAAGATCTGAAACAATTAAGTGTGACAAATATGCAAAAACAGAAGAAATCATGAAGGAGGCAAATACTTTTTCATGGCACTGTATATTTACTATTCCAGCTGTGCAATAACATAATACCAAGTACTTTAAATAGGTACTTTTAGGGTGTTAACGCTGTAATTTAAAGTAAGTAATATTTATTGTCACTGTATTAACAAAATAGGTTTTTGAGCAGAAGAAATGTGGCAGATCGGAGGAAACAACACAAAACATAAAAAAAGAGACTCACCAGTCGATTAAATAAATATCAGGGGTCAAGTTGTTTTTCTTGAAATGTGCAAAGAGCTTTGGTAGATTTTCTTCAAAGAACACTTCAAATGCCGAAAAGTAGGTCAACATCTGTAGAGAGAGGAGAAAGTGGTCTCATAGAGTACCATGCACACAAAAACCACATTGTGTTTAATAAGCAAGGCAGTGAATCATCTGTAAAAACGGACGAGTGATTTCTGTGGCATCCACATGTCAGAGAGGTGAGCGTAGAAGGTTTCAATTAAAACCTGATATCAAAAACTACACGTTCTACTGCTGTATCCAGTTCAGGAGTTTAGTTTGTGGCATCAAAATGCGATGAAAGACACTGATAAGCTTGAAAATGTAAAGCTAAAACCAAATCTCAATTTATTTGCATTTTTTTTAGCATTTGAAATTAGAGTTGCAATAATTAGTTGATCGACTATTGAAATTAATCAGCAACAATTTTGATAACTGACTAACAGTTTTGAGTCATTTTTTGGAAAAAATGCCAAAAAATCGAAATGTTAATATTTGCTTGTTTCCTCTGTGTGTGTGTGTGTGTGTGTGTGTGTGCGTGTGTGTGTACTGACAAGGCTGTGGTCGACTCTGAAGAAGGCCATCTGACAGGGCTTGTTGAGCAGGTTGGCAAAAGCTATAAAGGCATCGGCTGTGTCCAGGTTCAGGATCAGCACTGCTGCGATGAACGACATTCCCTGCACCTAAACACACACACAAGGTTTGTACAAGAAAACAGAAAACTGTTAACAAGTCTTACTGTGAGCTTGTATGTATTAAAAAGGATTATGAAACATATACTTTGACTTCCACGTCTGAATGTGAGGGCTGAGAGACACTGGCAGCAAGTCAACACCTGCTAAAGGTGAATTTTGCATTACATCGCTCATTTAAATGGCTCTGTTTAATCTAATTTAAAACTGTAATTTACAAATCATAAATAGTTCAGCTTCAGTCTGGCAAGAGAGACAAGAGAGATGAAATGCTGACACAGAGAAATGCAAAGAGCAAAACAAAACCTGCACACAGAGGTGAATGCATAGATTGTGTATGTGTGTAGCAGCTCATGGGTTGGGGTCATTGCAGGAAGTCACAGTCATTTAAGTATAGACAGCATGGGCCTGCGGTGAGGAGCAGCAAGGAAAACCACAGAATCTATGAGCACAATGTGGCTCTGAAGAGATACAGAGGTGCAAACATGAGTTCAATGTAAGAGTACAGCATGATGTTGAAAATATCATCAAAGATCAGCCATTGCTTTTTTTAATGCCACTGGATAATTAAATTTCATGCTGGGCCAAAGCGCTGATGATTTTTAAAAATCAAGTTTACGCTTCAATTTTTAATCCAACGATTAAAAATATATTGTGTATCAGGAGATGTGGACAAGCATCAAGAGGAGGGTCAGGCCTTGAGTGCATAACGTGAGTTATAAATCGCACCTACAGACCACCGGGCACTGCGCTGTAGAGATGTACTGAACATGAGGCAGGTTTGAGGTAATGATGGGATGACTGTGATGATGTGTGCTGCAGCAGTGATGTGGAAATTCAGAGAAGGGCTTGACGCTCAAATGAAAATTTACGACAACCACTCAACCTGACTTTAGCTGAGTGTCAAGGTTCAGACCTTCTACAGTTGCTAGGTTCCCCCACTGAAAACAGTTGTGTGCATCTTGCCTGCCTTGGTTTCTGCTTAGTCCTGTTTTACTGCTATGGACTTGGGAACAGTCTGACGTAGTGCAACCGCTTGACATGTGTCGTATCAAATTTTCACTGTTTTTGAGTTTGTTCGTCTCCAACATCTGTTTGTTGGCAAAAGCATACTGATTGGATGTTTGCAGCTCATTTATGACAGGTTTGGTAACAGATTTATTTAGTATCTGTATTTCCTGAATAGTGGCTCACAGACTTCCAAGAAGTGACATAAATAAATAAAACAAAATAGTTTTGCTTTGTATACATCAATAAATAAAACAAATAAAACAAATAAAATGCATCATTAAATATCAATTTCCTGTCACCTGACAATAGAAAAATTTGAATTTATTAGTGATAGTGGTCAAGGAATTCAACTTTCTTTTAGCATGATTATCTTTGTGCATCAGATAAACCTTGGTTTGATTTGACCTGATAATAAATATACATTCATATGTGAATTTCCCACAGTCAAGTCACACAGGCACAAAGAATACTGTCTAACCACTGAGCTCCTCCCACCTGGCAGACACCTCACACTCAGTGGAAATCAAATACTGTAAGCGTCAGTCATCCCAACCGCAATTAAACTTTCAAATCAAAAATTAGGGTAATAATAGACTACGTAAGTGTTACGTGGAAGATCCAAGTCTGTGCTGTGTCATTTTTAACCTTCAAAATATGCAAGTACCACGCTCTAAAAGCAGCTGGAGTGAAGTATCTCTTGCAGAAACCCACACTCAACCCCTTCTGATGTGCTGTAGCTCACCACTGACATCAGGGCCTGGTTGTTCAGAAGTAATCTGATAGGATTGGATCAAATCTTGAAAATGGGGTGTTTGAAAGAAAACAAAGATTCTGAAATTAGATTAGATCACGTAATCCAGTCTTGGTTTTGATCTGGATCAAACCTTCAGTATGTGTTGTTCAAAACTTTTTAGTGGGACTGGGATACCTTAGATCCAAAAAAATTGGGATTATCCTGATTCCAGCAGAAGGAAGGATTCAGGGTGGATTTCAGGAACAAAACTTTTAAATTGGTCAAATAATACAACATTTTTATCATGTGGTATTTATACAGGTATTTATATTTTGAACTTGATTTGTTTAAAGCTAGGAAAGGCAATTTATTTTAGAAGCATTTTTTGTTATATTTGTTGAAATTCTCTTGACATCCCGACAGCAATCAACAAATCAAATGCTCTGACAAAAAAAAAAGAAAGAAAAAAAATCTGGTATCTATGGCTGTCGCAGGACCGTAATAAGCCCGTCCGATCATTTCATTTGGTCCGAATGAAATGATTGGATGGCGTACCTGCCTGTCTGCCTACCTACCAGTGTTGTGATATGTAGTCCCATTTAGAGCACACCTTGAAAAGCTTCTATCTGGATCAGGGTGATTCTATCCGATGTTGCTTTGAAAAAGCGGCACAAAAGTAAGACGGATTAGCTGATCCTGGATAGTGAAACATGGGATTTCCAAATCCGGATCATTTTGATCCAGATTAAATCTTTTGAACAACTGGGCCCAGGACAGCAGAAACTGTACACATCTTCTGACTGAAAACAAAAATAAAAAAAAACCCTTCTCTCTTTCTCTTACTGTTATAAATGTACCACTTCAACAATTCAGTATTTTTTGTGAAATTTAATGCACCTGTGTGATTCTTGCAATTTTGGGGTTGTATCCACATGGTTGAATGCACTTATTGTAAGTCACTTTGGATAAAAATGTCAAACAAATGTAATGTAATGCAAGTAGTACTACTGTACAATACCTCAAAGTGTGCAGTATGTTGACACAAAACCAAAAAACATACATATAAAGAGACACAGGCATCAAACATGCATGAAACAACACCCAATGCCTACTCACTTTCTTGACTCTGATCTGTGTTAAATGAAGATTACCATGTGAGGCTTCGCAACTTGTGCTCTTAAAAAGGCGCAATATGGAAAGAATAAGTATAAAATGTGCTGAAGTATCACAACAGAATGTGATGCCGTTTTGTGTGTGTGACTTACGTAGCCAACGTCTGGCCGGTAACAAGTGTATGCTCCAAGAATGCTGTGCAGCACATCATGATATGGCCCGCCCTGATGATGAACAAAGAAACAATGAAGACAATGGAAACAACAGGCCAAAAATACACTCATACACACGCCCTTTCCCAGAAATGTCAGCGTTTGTTTCACACACTAATCTCAGAGTAATGTCATTGAGCTTCACTGCTTCTTGCCAAGGTTACCAGGGTAACATCGTATTGAATTAAACAAGGTTGAATGAGACATTTTCATAATGAAGAGAGACAACTTCTTTGTACATTTTAAAACATTAGCACTGTCCGGGGTGGCTGAGCTTCTCTCACTGACCTGCTGGAAGATACACAGGTGGGGGAAGGTTCTTGAGATGTCCAGCTTGATCAGCTCCAGGCTCGACTCCCGATCTGACGAACCAGCATCTGGAAGACAGATGAGAGAACAAAACAAAACATTAAGAAACACAAAGGAAAGTAGAGGAAATTCTTAAAGCATGTACACCATACAGTGAGAAAAATGTCCTATTCTGTCTCTACCTTCAGTTTCAGTCTCTGAGGCAGGTGCTGGTGTGGTCTTCCACTTCTCTTTTGCCCGGGACAGACAGATGTTATACAGCTCTGCAGGGACACGCAACAGCACCACAGTACAGCCAATGTGAGAGAAAAGGAGGAAGACAGAGGAACTGATTAAAGAAAGTAAAGACACTGAGTAGAGAACACGATGACTGGACACAAACCACTTGAGGTGATAAAAGGATTCAGCTCTTCACATTACTCTGCGGCAGCAACACTAAAGGTAATTAAAGGAAACAGATCTCCCTCCATTTTCAGAAGACATTTATTTTGTTGCAGTACATGGAACCTCCCGGCCTGTGCTTTGGCCTGTGGCTGCCCTCTAGTGAGGAAATGATGGATGAACATTCTGCACTGGTGGCCCTGACCTTGTACGGTACCCAACACCAACAGATGAATATTGATTTCACAAAATAGCAACAGCAGGTCATGCTGAACAGGCCTGCAAGGAGTGGAGATGAAAACTGCAGTCTACTGTGAAGATACACTTTAGGGATAAAAGAGCAACTGTACAGATCTTAACATGTATACATTAACAGCAACATCTCACACTTCTTTTACTGTGATTCAGTGGGACTTCAGGATTCTAATCTTCTACGATTCTGAATCGATTCACAGATTCTAAAAATCTATTTTTTACGTGGTTAATAACGTGAACGAAAATAAAAGAAAAAAGAACAGTGGAATTTGTCACTCCTATTATTGTTCTTTGTCTTACTTTATTTGGGGAATAATCATGCTCATGCTACTATGTTTTGGAACCACAGTTCCTTTAATTTGTCTTTGAGGGATGTAAACAGGAAGTGTAATGTTTCCATGGATTCAGTGAGTTAGCTGTGGGCTACAACTTGAGCCTCTATATTTTAGCCTACACTAGTTTACACTGTGGAAAATTGGCACCATTGAAAGTATGCTGAATTAGCTATTAGCAGTTGTTTCTAATGTACCCTTGGATATACAGACAACCGGCACTGCATTACTTTGATACTGTGGAAAACTTTTTTGGAGTTACAAGGAGCGTCTTTTTCTGTTATTTGCAAGCAGATTTATGGATGTCTATTCACGTTGGACAAAAATACAAAATATGCGTATCATGTCTGTGTGTTCAGATTAGAGTTCAGAGTAATGACTATTTTCGACGGAGATTGCAGCAATTGGGTTTTAAGGGTTTCCAAGTACCTTAATTGCCTCCATTAGCTGTGTGACACAGCCACTGCTTAGAACACCTGCTGACTGTGTTAATAAGTGAGCCAAATCAGCAGGTAAAACTACAACAACTAACCTCCCACTGTTTCTACAACACCAGCATGCACCTGTCCCTTTCACCTCACACAGAGCCTTTGCCTCACGTCTCTCCCTCTGCTGTTTCTTCCCCCCGTACTCCAGAACACGCAGACCAACGTCTGTTTTTCAACAGACATTTAGCCGGTGATGTTGGACTGCGAATTACACTTTCATTTCATTATTCTCATACAGGCAGAAGACTGTAACATGCTTCCAGATTAATAAAGTTCACTTTTTAAATAAAAAATCTGCGTACTTTCAAACACTTTTTCTGCTTTTTTCATTCCATCAGTGAGTTTACTCAAGACCAGTAAGCTTAACTACCAGCTATGTTTCATATTGCAATTCAGTGGACTATAAAGGACACAAGACAATGGTTTGACAAACAGTGCACTGGAGTAAGAGCCTGAAACTAGTGCCTCCCTTTTCTATTTATTGAATCAGTTTTGAATCGAGAATTGATTCTGAATCGAGATACAATAATTAGAATCAAATTGAATCGTGATGTTTCCCACCCCTAGCTGTTATTACACGTCACCACGTAGCAGTAGCATACATTAGTAGCAAGAGCTTAGCTTTTCATTCGTATTAGTAGTAGTAGCAGTAGTAGTGGCTGGCAGTACTGTAACACTAATGTAAGTACCAGCAGTAGTAACCTCAGTACCACTAGAAGTAGCAAACTTATCAATAGTAGAAATGCTAGTAGTGGCAGTAATAAAACTAATTGACTTGGGGGAACGCTGTCACTGAATTGCTACTTAAGAAAAGACAGACAACTTTGAAGGGGACTGAGCTTTGTTGTTGTTGTCTTTGAGTGTGTGTGTGCAGATAATGCATATGACTGTGCTCCATTTAAAAGGCTGAGTGGTACAAAGCAGAGTGGGCCAGCTCAGCACTCAGCGAGTGACTGCGTATCTGCAAGTAGTAGTAGTAGAGGTGCATTCGCTGAGTGAGTTCAACTTGCTGCTCCCTTAGCAAGTGGAGAATTTGCAGTGCGTGTGATCTCCATTCAGACTCGAGAACTCATTAAAATGCTGCTTGTTCCCTCTTGTACTGGAGAATCATTGAAGCATGCGCCTTCTTATTGGACACACTCTTCCTTCCTCTTTTAGCTATCTTGCTGCCACTTATTCAATTACAAACGCTGCGACAAATTGCTAAACGCAGCTGTGTGTGTGTGAGTACAGTATGTGTGTATATGGACTGTGTCATCCTGCTGAGTGAACCAAAAGGACATACTGGTGTGTTTTTAGGTGATAAACAAAGGCAGTCAGGTAACAGTGCAAATCAGGACGTGACAGGTTGAGTACAGTTATGACAACTAATAGCTATGGCAACAGACCTCATGAGCCTTTTCTTCTCATCATAAATAACACACACACTCTCAGATGCACGCTCAGTCCCATGTACCGTGTGTGATGTTGAGATCGTTGCCCACAGCCAGACTCCACACTTTGCCTCTGACACTGGGGGGGATGCCCTGCCACCAGAGGTCTCTCACTCGTCGAGATGTACACCTGGAGGAGGGTCAGATGTGGAAAGAAAGTTTAGCACATCGGAGGTTGCCTCAATAATTGTGTTTCATAGAGGAAACCATCAGTTATTGATCAGAGTCACAAGGTTGCAGTCATTTCTTCCACTGCTGCAGTCACTGATTTTACATCAAGTGCAGGAAATGACTTTCTGTCAGAGTAAAACTAATCCTTAACCCATATGTCTTTTACTCCCTGTTTATGTTTACCCCATATTTAACAATGTTTCTCATCTAATTCATAACTACTAATCTTAGTCCAAGAATTTACACCTGTAGGAGTGTCGATATTTTGGAATACTACAGTAAGTAGTAGTAAGTAAGTAAGTAGTATGACTGTATGACTAGGAGGTATAACTGGCACTGATATTGATATTAATTCAAAATCAACATGCTGGAATGAATATGTGGCAGTTACATCTGTAGAACAGGTTGTTTTTTCTTAATCTCACAATTAATCATTATATGTGCATATGATGGGTTTGTATTTTCTCCCTGCAGTGCTCGTCCACAGCAGCTCTTCAGCATATGCTTCCAATGTGGTGCGGACTGTAACATCACAATAAATGCCCAAAATGGTCATGTAATGATGATTTGATGTACTGGAAAGAAGAGACACAATTAGTATCTACCATGTAGGGGGAATTAAGGTTGTAATATCTTGTTCATCATTTTACAGATGACTTACTGGATGATTGAGATATACTGGATATTGACTGTGTAATCAGTTTGCTATATACACTATATACTATACTGTTTCTCTCTTTCTTCTATGGACTATGGGTCTAAAACTAAGTGAAGTGCCTAAACTGAATGGTCAGGTGGGATCACCGGTGTTGCTTTGGTCTCATACGTCCATACAAACAGAGTAACTTAGCAAACCAAACCGAATGTAAAAAGAACCATTTTGAGGTTTATTATGATCCGTGCTCCAACTCTGCTTTGTATTTGATTTCAAAGCTAATTGCTGATTCAGTGAAGGCAACTGACTGTATTTTATCTGACATGAATGGTTTCCCAAAGGAACCTTGCCGCTTTTCAACTTTTATTTTCGCGACAGGTCCACTTCCATTTAGGAATTTAAGCACACTGCCATTAAAACACAAGAGCAGACCATTAAGAAAGATGCTTCAACCAGCACCACTTAAAAAAAATATTTTTGGCTGAACAATTACATACTTCTCTGATCCATTTATGTGTTGAAAAGGAATCCAATCAAGTTACTGTTCTTTGTTTAAAGCATTGCACTGCTCAAAACTCTGAACAGTGTTTGTATTGGTAAATTCCTTCTCTGTACAAAGAAGTTAAGTTTCCAAAGAAAAGTACTTGAAACACATGTATTCTTATCATTCTAAACTCAGTCCTTATTTCTACTCACACTGTACTCCAGTTGGGCAAGATCTCCTGGATCCAGGTCTGGGCGGCTGTGCCAATGCTCTCCTCAAGCTTGCACCGATCCTCCAGCTGCTTCTTTCTCTTCTGAGCCTCCTTCAACTCTACAGACAGGAGTGTGGAGAGAGGTGGTTAGATACAAAATGGAGGGAAAGTTAATAGAAGAAGAGGAAACCAGACTGAAGAGAGACAGAGAGAGCACTGGTGGGAGTGTGCCAAGACTTAGAGAAAGATGGAAGAAAAATAAATTGCAGGTGTTTGGTAAGGCAGGAGGGATAAAACTACATTGCTATTCAGCTTTAAAGATTACAGAGATTTCCTGTTTGTAGCTGTGGTGGATTCCAGTGTTCCAGAGATGATCCCACTTTCTGCATCTGAATGCTCTGTAGGAAGATAGTAAGGGAACCTTGATTACTTTGTCAAATGACCTCACCTCTCTTCTTGGCCTGGGCCACCATCTCTTCATACTGCTGTCTGTGTTTCTGTGCCTCATCAGCTGGCTTGGCAGGCAGATTACTGTAACACACATACATCAGAGTAAGGAAATGGATTAGCGACTAGAGGTACTAGATCTGTTCAACCAACAAAATGATCTGTATCTGTATTCGGGTAGTAGACCGGAAGTGGGCGTAGTTTATGCTGGAAGTCCCGTTAAATCCGGCACATGTTGTATTTTCTAACCTAATATTCATTGGCAATGCAATTTTTGTGCCTTCAAAGCATCAGATTGATTTAATATTGGCATAAAATTAATTATGAAATATATTTCCACATCCTCATACTGTACTTTTCATCTCTCTCTCTCTTTTTTTATTTTTTAAAGTTTTATGAACTGTCTGAACATCAAATTCTGGGAACTTTTATTTTATTAATTTATTTTTGTCCCCTACTGAACTAAGTCTGGTTAGACTGCAAACCACCTGAACCCCACCACCACCACCACCCCTAAACTAGCTAGGGGACACTGACCAGTCAATTTGAACTAGGAAAATGAAGCTTTATAAATCAAAACAGTCTTTTAAAGAATTTCTCACAAAGCCACTAAGCGGCAAAGGGCCTAGGGTCGGAATCGAACCCCTAGCCGCTGCGCTAAGGACTCAGTCTTAATGGCACGCACTCTACTGGAGCAACCGGTTTATAACCAGCTGGTCGAACAGCTTCGGGTAAGCTTACTAGAAAAAAATCACGAGTTCGGGTGGGTGAGTCAAAAAGTGACAAAGCAGCGTTCCGAGTAAGTTATTAATAACTTACAGAAACCTTGTGAGCAATAGTCTATCTTCTATTCCCCTCTCTCTGTCACTTTCACTGTCTCTCTCTGTCTCTCTCTCTCTCTCTCTCTCTCTCAAACACACACACAAGCAGCGGCGCTCAGTCCTCGTCTGCGCTGACAGAATATAGCGGTAACGTTTCAATAATGTGTAGTAAATGAAACGACTAGTTAGTGAAATCAAAGTCCTGTGTTGCAAACAGTCCGGGCATTGTTATGTTGTTGCCATCTACAATGATATGACATGGCTCTAAGGACGGCAATGCAGGGTGTCAGTCAGAGGGTCTCTTTAAGTCACTTAGCTCATGTGGTGTTTGACGCTGCCTTTAAGACTATGTCTTATTAAAAATCTATGTGAGGTTATACTTATTTGATTGGTGCACAAATTCAACAGATGTGTTCTTAGTTCTTCTTTGAGAATGAAAGTTCATTCTTGACCTTGGGAACAACAGTTGACGAAACAATCTCACCTCAATGTCCATTTAGTAGCTTTTCTGGAGCCGTCAATCATATTGCATCCCCAATGTGCTCAGAGCTAATGGAAAATAAGAAACTCTACATTCTAAGACAACTGAGCAATTTGTGCTGATGAAGATCATGTCATATGAGTGACAGCTCCAGAGCTGCTACTAGATGGAGCTTAGAGTGAGATAGCTGATCCTACTATTGTTTTCATTCGCTATGCTCCCCAGCAGAAGTGCTGATCTTGTGACCGAGCAGCACCAATGAATGAAAGATGCAGCCCAGATGTGAGTCTGTATGTTAACAAAATGTAAAATGCTAAAAAAAAGGAGGGTAATGGAGACAGGCTGAGGGAGTTAAACTTTCAACAGCACCTCTCTTTTACCGTCTGCGATACAAACAGGGACACAGTGAGAGCTGGAACAATACTGAATGACCCGGCTCAGGAAGGAAGACTGATAAAGAAGGAATGAGGGAAAGATGAAGAGAGAGAGACAACACATGTGGCTTTATTGTCCGATAAGCAAACTCCTCTGGAAGTGAGGGAGAATGAAAAATGTAGGGTGATCTAACAACCCAAAGATCTAAGACCGTGTGTGTCCGTGTGTGTGTTTACGTACGCAGGTCTGTCCTCCAGTATAAGCGCGGTGGTGGAGAGGGGCTCAAAGTCCAGGTTTTTCCTCACACTCTGCCTGGGAGACGTCGGGTTGCCAGGTCCAGCTCTGCCACTCTTTGTTTCATATTCCTGACGACAAAAACACATCATTTAGACAAAGAAACTAAAAAGTACACGTGGAATTTTAGTGACAGCGTTACAGGATAACACAGGGTGAGGAGTAGAGTAAGGGAAATTGATGGTTCCATGTCAAAATATGAACAAGACTGCTCCAAAGCCAGAGAAAATTGCCACAAGGGTCACAGCTGACCTCAAAACTAATGTTATGGTCAGACACAGACAGTTAGGATTCAATGGGTGGGGAGAGGAAAAGACAGGAGATGAAAAAAAGAACAAATGAGGACACTGCCTAAGACTATTTTTACTTACTTATTATTCAAAGTTACTCACTATAGTTAACATTATTATTTATTATTATTTTTTTTTCCTTTATTGTTATTCTATTTTACACTTCTTAACCTCCTTTGTCTGCTATTAACTGTTCCAGTCGCTGCCGCCTCTGGAGAGAGAAGTTTCTCAGCTTTAAAACTCATCAAAACCTCAAAATCTCAGGTCAACCATGTCCAAGGAGAGACTATCAGGACTGGCTTTTATATCAATAGAGCGCAATGTGCAAAGGTCTTTGGATCTGGAGGACATAGTGGCAGTATTTGCCTTATGATGTGGATTATTTACAATGTGACAACGTTGAAGTTATTGACTTATTTATTTAGGTTTTTATTGTTAATGTGAACATTTGAAATAAAAAAATGTTGATTTCGCACATTTTTCGTTGGTGTCAGGTTATTTATAACATAATGGTGATGAATGCTGGTTGGAGTTGGGAATTCTTGCCTCGGGCCTCAACAGACTCTAGAATCGCCACAGCACAGAAACAAAGAGAAATGTCATACCAACCTTGTGAAAATGCTCTTTTGCCCTCTGAGCTTTTGTCAGCTGGTGTCTAATGAGTCTACTCCACCACTGGGAGTGTGATACAGGCCTATAGAAAGAGCAGGCCATGTGACTTTCAGTCTGTTACAGCTAAGGCCTCAGAGCAGTTTAACAAAAGGTCAACCATCAGCTGACTTACAGGTTGTGTGTTGTGTGTGTGGTAGCAGCTCTGAGCTTAAATCCAGAAGTCAGTATTAGGGAGCTGATAGAGATAGACAGATAGTTCAGGGAAGACCTTTAGAGGAGACCGCTGGAAGATACTACATTGTGTAACTAGTTAATTAGGAAGCTACAGTAAATTGGGCAAGCGCAATATGAGCACACACACACACACACTCCACTGTGTTTCCAAAATGGCCTCTAGTGTGCACTGAGCTGGTTAATAATGCAGCCTGAGGGCTACAAGCAATCAGCTTAACACTGTGCTGCCACAGGGACGTTCACAATGATCAGCACAGGCCACAGTACAGACAGGAAAATCTATTCCTACAATATGAGTGTGTGAGTGTGCATGCATGACTGTTAGTGAGGCAGCCCATGTTATTAATCTGTCTTTGTGTTGCTGTCTGTTGTCCCCCAGAGTCCACTCTCCATTGGCTCTGGGGGACAAATAAAGGTAATTGAATCAGATTGAATTTTTTTCTTGAGGAGGATGGCAGAACATCACAGAACAACAGAAAAGGGACATTCTTTATATTCAATGAATAGATATGAGAGCGGCATAAAGCCTCTCATCTAGCTACTTCCAAGAAAGCAAAAGACAAACAAAAGAGCATATTTCCCAAAATGTCAAACTATTCCTTCAATTGTTTTAACATCCTTTAACATTTGCTAATTGGCGATAAACAAAAAGTACAGCAGAGACAGATGGGAAGGCCATTAGTTTTGCAGGTCTTAGGTCACCAAAGTTTTGGACACTGTCATTTTCACATCATGATGATGCCGCAAGATGAAAAGTCAAAGTGAGGAAGGTGAATGTCTCTACTAAATTTCATTCTATTCAATAGTTGTTGAGATATTTCAGTCTGGACCAAAGTAGTGGACCAACGACATCACTATTCCTGAAGACAAACAAACAAACAATAAAAGTGATGTAAAAACAAAATAAATATGAAAAAGGAAAAAAAAAGAATTTTTACTTTGTATTTACATGTATATACAGTATGTTCAAATCATTTTTTGGGGGGGGGGATTCTTTTCCAAGCATGAGGGGCACCTGTCTTGTCACTGTCAAATCCACACAGCACTTTCTCCACTGTTTAAGAGTGAGGTACTATCAGTTTTAAAGGAGGACAATGAGTTGTTAAGCCATTGTAGAGCCTCAAAGATCCATTTGTTTTTGTATTGGGTTGAGTTGATGTTAGAGTGGTTAAAAGCTCAGATATAGAGTACAGTAGCTAGTTGCTAATCTAAAACATGTCTGAAAGACGATTTGTAAACTGTTCTGGTAGCAAACAAAGTTAAATGGAAACTAAAGCTGAAATGGACAAAATATGCTATGCCTTTTAAGTTCTAAGAAAGTGAATGAAATAATATCCAGTGCTGGATGAGGAGAAATCAGAGAATTTATCTTTAAAGGGGGAGTAAACACAAAGTAGCAGTCACCAGCATCTGCTTTTCTTATCTTGCAACGACTCATGAAAGGCCATGGCAGAAAAAAGGGGCAACATTTCTAAGTCATAGCAGGGTATATCTTACTTGCAAGACAGCAGGGAAGCTGCTTATGTGCAAATAAGATGAAAGAAAAGAAATAAGGGTAGCAAGGTGATGTTAAAGAGGTGAGAGGAGGAGATAGATGAGGCCTGAGAGAAGAATGCATGCAACATCTCTTGAGGATTAGGCATCAAGGGAAAGCAGTTGCCACAGAAGACAGAAACAAATGAGGGCAATGATGGGTGGGTGACAGAGGAGGGGGTGAGTAAAAATGGAAGTTAAGAGTGCTAATGGAAAACCATTCCTCTACCGCTGAAGAACAGAGGAGATTCATGGGTAACACTGCACCCAGCTCTGGCGTGAGTACTGTACAGTACAGCACTACACAGAGGGTGAGTCACCATCCTCATGAGTGTGTTCTTTCCCCTACTTTCCTCTTTGCCATCCATATCCTCACTTTCATCTGCTCAGCATCTGTCTATCCTTCCCTTACTCCCCTCGTCCCTTCTTTGACTGCACTGTGTTGAGGATTATCACCGGGCTGCAGGTTTGGACCAGGCTGTGCAGAGGGGAGATTTCAGAGCCTGATAAAAAGGCTTTTACTGACATGTGATTTCAAATTATACCAAAGCTGACACTTTCCACCAACACAAACACAGCTAGGATAACCCTTCATGATTAAGTAGCATCCATGTCATTTATGACCTCAGCTAAAATACTTACAAAAACGGACCCGTTTGTTTGTGAAACCACACATTTTATGATTTATTTAAAGCCCTAGTCACACCAGAAAGTGGCACAGCAAAGTTTATCTACACATCCTCGCAAACTATATGGTACTAGAAGCTTTGTGACATGGTAACTCCTTCTGGTGCCAGTTGTTTAACAACTGTAGCTTGTAAGCTAACCTCTGACAAGATAGCTGGGAACATGCTAGCACCAGTCAGCAGCTCATTAGCTATCTTGTTAATGGTCAGTTTGCAAGCAAGCTAGCTTGGTTGCTCCCCAGTTTAACCAGATTATCTAAGCTACTTTATTTTGAGATAAAACTTAATCTATGTGCACCTGAAATGTCACTAATAATCCCTTATTGCATGAGAAAATTGTATGTGTACAAAACTACAGCGAGTACAGTGGGTCAAAGTTGAACCATGAATTTGGTCTGTAAACTGTGATGGTTGTTTTCAGACGGACAGTCTGGGTGATAATTCTACTGTTTGCCTTCATATTCTCCTCTAAATTTGGACAACTTGGCGGTTTGTTTACAGCCTGAATGCTCGTGTTTCTTGCCCCGTCCAACTTCCTTGTAGTGATGTCGAGATGCCACGTTACCAGATCTCAGCAGTTAACTTGGTGAGTACAACGTTATCATTACTGTTAGGAAGGATAACCAAAACTACGAAAATAAATGAAAAACAAAAATACAAATGAATTTTGACAGTTAATTGTGCTGTATTAGATCACATCAGATTGTACAGGTGTACTTAATGAAGTGGCCGGCCAGTGTATACTCGCATGTGAATGGTTGATCAGGTTTGTCTTTAGTCAGTATTGAACAGCTTTGTGCTTTAATGTAGAGGTAACATGCGTATACTGCTGTTTGGTCTATTAAAGACAGTGTGTAGCCAAGGGAACAAGCTGCAAGTCAATTGAAAAGGTTAGCCAGAGTTTTGTACCCTGAGAATGGATACTGCAGAGAGAGAGAGGGAGGGAGGGAGGGAGAGGAAGAGGAGGGGAGTAGGCTGGGCGGAAGAAGGGAGGGCAAACTGGCATCTGTTCAGCAGCACTGCAGGTGCTACCAACAAGGTGAAACACAAGACAGGATGCATGTGAAGCCGTACTGAGAGATGTGTATGGAAGGGACGGTATGTGCGGATGTGATGTGAGAAAACGTGGAGCTCTGTTAACCATTTCTAGCTCCCTATTGTTTCACATTGCTAAATAAAGTTATAATGGCTATCTGACGACACAAACCAGTACCTCTGGTTGTCTAAATGACAAAACTTGTACATCATTATGTTATCTATTTCTCAACAATGGTAAAAAAAAAAATCCCATCACTTCTATGGTGGAACTTTACTCTTTCTGTGTATGGGGTAGTAGCTTTTAGCTGCTGGAATAGCAACTGTATCCCATGATAACCTGCCGCTAAGGCAACCAGCTTTGTCATAAGTTCTCCAATTTCCTCATGCTGGCTGCTAATGGCCTTTATGGTTTAAAACTATAGACACTAGGAGGTTGGTGTGAAGTTGTTTTCCATTAGTAGCATCACACCATGTGGCCCTACAACATCTTACACAATTATACTAAAGTATGATTATGATATACAAAACTGGGGGAAAGTGCCTTCTATGTGCAAAAAGGAGCATAGTGTGCTTGAAAGGACACCACTGTCATAAATGCTGGTAAAACTGCCCTCCTATGCTGCCTTGGATTGGTACCTATGCATCATATCCTCATGAAAACCCCACTGGCTTTCTCAATAATCTATCAATAAGCTGCGAGATGAAAGGCCACAGCAGGGTGCTTAGCCGGGTCTCACTGCATGCCAAACTCAGAGCTTTTAATTGGAAACTGCTTGAGGCAGTCCCAAAATGTTTTCCAAAGCCCAGCAAGGACAGAACAAATTGTGAATGAGTCAGAGGGCTTCTGTGTGGTCGGCAGCGCATTGTTTGGTTGGTTTGGCAGCTATTGCAGGACAGGATACAGGGTCACTAATCAGAACTGTTACTCAAATTCCATCACTATTCCACTGATTTATTTTTTACATGATTGATACTAGCAATCCCAAATAAAGTGTCCTTTCAAGGAGCACTGATTTTACACATGTCCCTTTGAAATCTGAATGGGAAGGAAGCACTTTTCCATTTGTGAGGCAAGCTTACTCCTCAATCTGTGACAGTCAGCACATTTACTGCGTATGCACACTAATCATACCATTACAATAACATTAAGGAAACAATCAACATCCTTACCAAGATACTTAAGACATCCTTACTAATCACGCCTATACACTGTGCGCTAACAATCTTCCAAGTTCACTGCATGTGCCCACCGAATTTCTAAATTTGCGTGGATGGGGGTGCCTAACAGTGAGATCTAAAACCACTGTTTTTGATGACCAAAGATTTCACCATGTTTGTCTCAGGACAGTGTAATGGTGCCTTCAGGTTATCTTAAAAGTATCTTAAATAAGCTTACTGTTACTGTACATGAGTCTGATCTTTTCCATTAGTCTGATTTCTAACACTAATAACTAAAAAGCTTGTGCTGGTGGAAAGTTTAGGTTAGGAACAATCAACAGCCACAGTGTCCTTTTATTTTGCGTCACACATATCCTTTGAAAAATGAATCTTATCACCAGCCAAATCCATTTAATGTCGGCCGTGCAAATGCTTTAGTCCCACTGTTATCATATCTGGTTAATCATAGTAACAGAAAACTAATCAAATATATCTGAATGAAATTCAAACAATGATTTAATTTGTGAGTAGTATTATTTGGCAGCTGACACACCAACAGTTGAATTACAGTTACTACATGGGAGCTGAAGAGGAGCAGGAGTCTGTTAGTTAGGTTGAAATGATCAGGCAGCTTTATTGAGACAAAATGACATACAGATGGAACCACAAGCACTAGCACCAAATGCTCAGATATAATCCAGTGCTTTTTTTATCTAAATCTGTAAATTATATTTTTAATGGAAAGCGGAAAAAGTCCCACTCAACCTGTCACATGAGCTCTGTGTCTCCTTAAATGCATCAGTGATGACAGCAGGAAATCCCTTGACATGCTTCAAAAGTCAAAATACAAAAGAGACGCTGCCGTCACGCTGGTGCACATGCTTTTATTGTACTAAGTTGAAGGCTATAGGTCAAGTTACATGCAACAAAGATGGGTCGTCTCCTGAGTGGACATTAATCCATCAACACTTCCAGGAAACCAAACATCTTCATCTTTTTAGAGACAGAGACATCCTGATCATCATCACCCCTCTCCCCACCACAACTAACATTGAAGCACAGTGCTACGATAAGCTGAAAGAGGCTATTATGTGAAACTCGAGCCTTCCTCTTCCTCTGCTGCCTCTCTTTCACGCTCCGACTACCAATGCCCTCTGATTCTGCCAGACATGGAGAGAGACAGTGGGTCACCAAGCTCACCCACTTGTCCTCACAGTGCAAATGCTCACTCACCATGAACGCTGCAGTTCTTTACAGATGGCCAGTCCTCCAGTGGGGGTTAGTTTCCAAAACCTAGCCTAGCGTCATTGCTACTCCTGAGGGCTCACTCCTGGCAACAGGGCACCCAGGAGCGAGAAGGCGAGGAAGAGGAGAAGGCGAAAAAGGAGGGCAGAGAGACAGTCAAGCTGCTGACGGAGGGACACACCCCGCATTGGAAACGATGCAGCAGCAGCATGATACCCCTCTAGACCCCCCCTACCCCCCTCTTTCTCTCTGACAGTGACGCTACACGGAGCGGCTCTACATCAGGTCTACTGCTGCTGCTGCTGTGTGCGAGTGTGTGTGTGTGTGTGTGTGTGTGTGTGTGTG
>NTHP01000538.1:114763-130009 GCA_003416845.1 Oplegnathus fasciatus
GTGTGTGTGTGTGTGTGTGTGTGTGTGTGTGTGTGTGTGTGTGCGTGCACCTGCACTTGTGTAAAAGACAGCATTTCAATCCCTGGAGTCTAATTTCTAACCAGTACAACAAGATAGTCAGCATAACAGGCTATTTCCAGCCAATGTGTGACATGTTAAAGGGCTGATATGTAAACTGTAGGAAACGTACATTAATAGGCCTTTTAACCAGGCTTCAACAGCACAAAGAGCACAGAGCAGAGTGCTGCTTCCCTGGTGTCAGATACAGGGAAAATGGTAGCATAATAACAGGTTTCTACAGGCTCTAATTACAAGCTGCCATCTTGTTCTTTGGTTTATTTTTCAGTAGAGAGCTATTGTGCTCTTTGATTGAGCCTGAGACACGTTCCTGTCTGCCTTCTGAATGGCAGTGGGAAATTATAAGACTGTTCAGTCACCAGCTGGCTATCTAACAAAGAGCTATCACAGACCTTGACATTTTGAATTTCAGATTGCTGTGCAATACAAACACTGCATCACATGCTCGTGGCATGATACTGCCACACAAAGCTCAGAGTCTGGCACAGAAAAATACCAGAATTCTTGTCAATTGCATGTTTAAAAAGAAAGCCATCAGTGGCTAATTATTTTGGCTATTTTGTGGTGTATGACAAATAATTATTTTGTCTTCCATCTAGGGCTACAACAGAAGCATTTTCTAGTGCTAACTTTTTCTGGTTCAGGGGAAACTGCTTTGAAACAGTAGCAGGGTTTTTCCTGTACAGAGAATTACAAGGCGGCAGCTCTCGACAAAGCTCTCTGACTCTGTGACAAAACAGGTGATTCAAACATTAAATTGTATGTTTGCATAAAACATTCCGAAAAACACATGGTTTAAACAGCAATCATGTTTCAGAACATAATTCAATTAGTCAGCTAATATTCCTAACTACTTAACTAAAATCATCATTTTCAATACTGCTAATAGGTGAACAGAAGGTTAAGCAACACTTACGCTACAATCTTAACCAAATCATGATTGCATCCTTAGGGTTACAAAGATCCCCTTTTCTATGGTCACTAGATGACAGTCTGGCTACTGTACATGGCAAATGAGTTATTAAATCTATGAATTAATAATTCTTTCGTCTTACATTGTACAGATATAGTTGGGACTATTCTTCAGGAAAACGTTCTGAGTAATATTGGCTGGATTACCACCTGACTGGACAACTAATTTACATTAATTCAGACTTGAGCTAAAAGAAGGACCATAACAGTGTTTAGTCAAGTCTGGAATGCACTTCCAAATTTATGGCAGGGCCTGGGAGGCATCTTATCTCAGGCCACATCAGGGTTTGAGGGAGAAAGAGGGATTGTGTTGTTTGCGTGTGTGTGCAAGACAGAGGAAAGGGGTAGAGAGGCTGAGACCGCCATTTGTTTAATTCTATTCATTGTCTTGATGTGACGTGTATTCAGTCTCAAAAACAAAGAACTCAAGTCTCTGTCCCAGGGAAAGGTAATCCTTTTACTTTGTCTGGTGTATTCAGACCTTTCCTGTGGTTTGTAAGCAGATGGGTCAAAGAAAGAGTTGTTGAGTGGTTCCAGTCTTGCTGTGGATCTTGTTATCATGACAAACATATCTCAGATGTGGAGAGTCCCAGTGCCTGGTCTGGCAAGTGTCAGAGATTGACACTTTTACTATTAAGAAGTGAAAAGTCAATTTAGAGATCCGGAGGAGTCTCTGCAAAAGGGTTTATTCAAAGCCCCATTGGAATTCCACAAAGTAAAGAAACAGTTCTCCCATATATCTCCACTGTGAGATGAAAGGCCAGTTCTGCCGACCTTGATTATCCTGAATGTCTGTGAGACACTCACCTCCATGTCCGCTGTTGTTGCAAAACCAAAACAGGGTTGTTCTCACTACACTGATTTTATCTGAACGTCAAGACGAGAAAAAGACTGACTTGGACTGAGTTTTATGACCACCTTACACCAAATGATCAAGATGACGGCAGCGTGCCACGACTTTAGCAAAACTCTCATGATTTTATTCTGACAATGGAAATTTGTCTTTATTTTATAAATTTGTGTTTATTGTAAAGTAGTTCAAGTATCCTTCTTCCAAAAATCCATAGCCTTTTAATAGACATGGTACTGAGAAAGTGCTACAGCGTTGGTTGACATTAAAAAACAGGTGTGTGTATATTGTCATTTACCACATGCTACCAAAACCATGACTGTACACTCTGTTTATAATTAATGCTTCAGGTCAAACATTTGTCAGGTCAACATTCAGCCCTGTCCTTTCTAATATGTTTCTAAGAACTGCTGGAAAAAAGTGAGTGGATGTTTGCTTTTCAGCATGTGTCAAAAATAGCTAAAGAAGCTAAATGTCACTGATGGGGAGTGTTGCTCAGGGCTCTTAGCCATCATTTGTTATGTTATCTGTCCTCAGAAGGAGCCATAATGTTGGTATACTTGTTGGTCTTTATTGTCCCCCGGCACAGTGATAAGCTCTGCTAAAAGGCATTATTGCATCAAAAGCTGGTTGCTCATCCATCTGACCTTTGAACAGCTGTTCTGTAGCACAAGCTGCTGCAGCACCATTTCAATGCAGTTCTAAAACCAATGTTAAAGTCAACTACACTTCAAATCAATACAATTAAAGTGATAGTCATCATACATATTTAATATCTGGGATTTCAGAAGTCAAATTTAACACTTCAGATATTCAGTTTGATACCGTCTCGCACTGAAATACCAATTAAATTCCAAAATAAAAAACAAAACTGTCAAACAAGCCTAAAATGTCTGTTTAAAGATAGCTAATTAACGTGGTAAAAAAAATAAAATTGATTCAGTGGATTATCTAAAGGCAGTCACTTATAGTTGGAGCCTGCATTACAAAGCTAATGTTGCTGTTTACCATGCTGCCCACCAGTTTCTCAACATAGTGCAGGTGGTTTAAATGTGTGTCAGGCAGCTGTATGTTTTGTCTGACCCAGCAACATGAATCACAGCTGACAGGCTATGGCATGGCCAGATAAATCAAATTCATATGATACATGTGTAGGGCTTGTTTTCAAGGATAGCTGGCCTACAGTGTGGGAACGGTAAACGTGAAGCAAACAAGAACTGACTTTAAAATGTAATTAAGTAGAATTTTAGAGAGCTTTTTATATATGAGGAAATTACTGTTTGATTCTCTTTCAATATCTTAGTTGATTTATAATGAATGGTACAAAATAAAACTATTAGGTATAGTAAGGGTAAAAAAAATCCAGACATTCACCCAATTTCATTATTAATGCTTTGAATTACTTTCTGAGGTTGAAAAAAGTCTTTATAGTCTTTATACACAGTCAGAGGGGATCAGCTGCTTAGAGGACACAGTATGCTTAAGGGAAGAGTGTCTGGCTGATTTTAAAGTTGTCAGTGGATGTATTGCTGCTTTAATGAGAAATTCTGAACACTGGAGTCATACAGTACCACATTTGATCTACATCAAATAACAGACAAGCCTAAATCTGAAGAAACTGAGAAAATGGTAGGAAATCTCTTAAACCATCTGATTATTCATGAATTATTCATTCATTTTACTGAAGGCGCGGACCTCTCCAGTCACCTCTCTGTTAGCTCCCCTAAATATATACAAATTTAGGCTTGTTATGTTTATTTATATTAATAATAATATTGGACAATGATAACATATGACTATGAGTCACTCATCAGGACAAGGAAATGGTCAACTCAAAGCTTTGTGGACTCTCCTCCTGCCGACTTTGCTGCCTGGCCGGTCGAGGTTTTCAAATGTAAACATCAGAGTAAACATTGGGGAACAGGTGGAAGGGACAAACACCAGCTACGACCCCAACCACATAGACAAGCAAGACCATCTCTGCTTCCATCTATGCATCCACCTGAACATAGGAGAAAACACAGAGGTAAACGTGGAGGGATTAAACACCGGCTGCAATCCCAGCCACATGGATCTTCTCTGCCAAGCATCCTGTTAGGCGCTGGATAATAAAATGGACGACCTCTGTGCCTGCATCAGTTTCTAACAGGATATCAGGAACTGTAATGTCCTTTGTTTCACCAAAACTTGGCTAAATCCTGGAATACCGGACAGCCCCACTGAACCAGGAGGAGGACACTGTGTTCCTGGCCACACTTATTTTTATTGCACAACTGCATGAGCTAATGGTCATTCATTTCACTATGATAATACCCTGTATGATTATGTGACAAATAAACTTGAACTACTCCCAGCTTTTAACAATAACCTAGTTTCTGAAAAATCGTCTTCCTGTGGCAAAGCCAGAAAAAACTGCAGTGAAAAGAGTGATAAGTGTGGATGAGATCAATGCAGCTTTGTGTTCAGAATGCCAAGTGATTTTTAGAGGTGGAATGATTGCAAACAAAGTCAAAGGAAAGATGCAATTAGATGTGATTTCACCCATGGCGGCACAAAATTGCAAAATTGTGGCTGAGATGAACACAAACACACAGGTACAGTTCAACACAGTTAGCGTGTCCGTTTCTAGCTAGCTCACAGCTAGCGTACAGCTAACACAGTGTTGACTGAAAATGATATTGGAACGGATATGTCAGTCTCTGCTAGTTGGTCAGAGCAAAATTACAACCCCTCCCAAACAGAAAATAGCTACCATGAACACAATGCCAGACTCTGAAATGAAGCGAAACAAAAAGGCAGCTCAGTCTGATTATCAGGGTATGCACATGTTTGTATTCAAAATAACAGTAACTTTTAGTACTTTTAAGATATATCTTTTTTTCCTCAAAAATATGGTAGACAGCAGGGTTACAGGGTATGCACATGCTTGTATTCAAAATCTGTGGAGTAATCAGATCATTTAAGCGTGTGTAAACCTGAGATGTGAATTAGATCTGAATTTTTGCCTGATTTCTAACAGTAACCTTGTGTCCTGTGTGTAAGTAAATGTAGTCATAAGGTGGGTGGTCTGCATTTATCATGTGTCAATACTGAGATCCCAGAAATTAAGATTCTACCTTTTGAATTCTCTTAGGGTCCTTAGTGGGTCCTTCCCGTGGTGGGACTTTCCCAAACAGCTTCCACCCTGGATCCCTCTGCTCCACTGGCCGACTGTCCTTCACCCTCCTGGCAAACAGGCTCCTGAGACACAAATGGAGAGGGGGGATTAAATTGGATGACAAATAATTTAGGTTATTATGCCACAGAGCAAAAAGTGGAACACAAGCTATGATTGTTCGAGCTAACTACTGAGATAAGCTCACAAAAGGAATCTGTGGATTGAATAACAAAAGCGTATAGGCCACTCAGAGAGCCTTTTAACAAACTATGTGACATCATGTGAGCTAGCAGGCTGGTTACGGCCATAGGACTTACAAAACTAGACGCACCATTATACAGCAGCATTTGGAGACACCAGCATGCTACATGCAGCAATAATCAGCCACTATGGCTGCTAACAAGGTGAGAAAAGGGCACCTTTACTGCTTTCTTTGAAGAATATGGTCTTTCCCCTTCAAATCACCACTAGACTGTCTGCTCTGCACTCAAAACTAAAAATCACCTCAATGCTAGAAATCTCCTGTTGCTTAAATACTACATGCAAAGCTGCTGAAAAGATTTCAGCAGGGTTCACTGTATTATTTAGCCAGCTATTCCTTTAATGTATCATCAGTGCGGTGCTGTTTCAAAGCTATAAGAAGGGCTTTAATTAAAAGCCTGAATAGAGCTCAGCTGTGAAAAGAAATGAATAAACTGGTCAAATACAAAGCACACAGAGTAAAGGGCTGTAACATCAAAGAGTCCATATCCTGCTGTTTGTTTAGGCTGAATCTCACCGAGAGGCAATTCACCTTGGCAACTGCCTTATCTAATGATTTTGATTCTCACTGACTAAAACGATATATTTGCCATATTTAACATCAATAAGCTTTTGCACTTAACAAGTGGTGTTAACATCACCTGACCCCAATGGACCCTGGAGAGGTGGAAAGGAGGTCTGACGAAACAAGATGTCTTGGTTGGATCAATCTGACCTTTTACCCACTGACTGCTGGGTCGCCCCCAGGGCGGTGATGACAGGAAACACACTGCCAAACACTGAGCAGACACAGCTACAGGTTGGAGGCTAGGGTTGGGCGATCGTTTAACGTTTATTATTATCTTATCTTTAATATCACAAACCAAATCATATCCATAACGTTAACTACTCTTATAACTACTCTTATGGAGCACAGAGCAAAGTTTTGGTGAGCAGCCATACGGAGAACAGAGATGCAGAGTGTGAGATTCATGGAAAAGAGACGGCAAAGTGGTTTCTAAGGAAGGATTTAAAATTCACTCGTGCTGATTTAACGGGGCTCAGCGGGCAGATTCTACAGATTGTTTTTATAACATCTTAGTTCTGATAGTAAGTTAGCTCAAATCACCTCAATATCGGCGTAGGAAAAAACAATCGTCGATATGTGATCCAATCGCCAACTGGCACAAGCCTACAGGTGGCTACATTCACTGATAGCTGACCGTATCTGCTGCAGACTCCTGTTTTTGTTTCGGAGACGGCTGTCACCAAGACGTGGCCTTCTGCTATGCTCACTAATAACTTCTTGAAACCTAATTTCCCATGATCAATCCAACCTTTTCCATAATGACAACCATAATACCTAGAAATAGAGAGGTATGACCTGCAGGACCGGGGATGTTGCGGTTACATGGAATGCATCTTAACCACATAGTTTACAAGAGAAGTGTGGAACACCATGAAAACTAGAATTACCGCCCCACGGCTGTACGCCTCCACCAACCAGTCAAGTTGCAGTTTACATCCATGTCTGTCCAGAGTCATATATGTAGTGAAAACTTTAACGGAATTTAATAAAAAGGTATTAAATGTATTTTTTGGCGAAATGGAAGTTATCACTATATTGACATGTATGATTCCAGTGAATAATTTCCAGTGAGAAACATGCTGTCTTCACTTAGGGACTATTTTTACAGGAGGAGTACAGAGGACTGATAGAGAGTTTCATCACATGGTGCAATGACAATCACCTGAAGCTCAATATCACAGAGCTTGTGGTGGACTATCAGAGTAATAACAGGAGCCCCCCTGTCCTGGCTGTCATCCAGGGAGAGGAAGTGAAGAGGGTGGACTCATAACTACCAAGTACNNTTGGGGTCCAAATCATTAAAAAATTCCAGGACATTATGATGTCACAGTGAAGTTGACCTTTGACCTTTTGGGTAAAAAATGTCATCACTTCATCATTTTATCCTATTAGACATTTGTGTGAATTTTTCTCATAATTAGCATATGAATTCTTGAGTTATGGCCAAAAACGTGTTTTGTGAGGTCACAGTGACCTTTGACCACCAAATTCTAATCAGTTTATCCTTGAGTCCAAGTGAACGTTTGTGCCAAATTTGAAGAAATTCCCTCAAGGCGTTCTTGAGATATAGCGTTCACAAGAATGGGTCGGACGTGAGGTCACAGTGACCTTGACCTTTGACCACCAAAATCTAATCAGTTTATCCTTTAGTCCAAGTGGACGTTGGCGCCAAATTCCCTCAAGGCGCTCTTGAGATATCATGTTCACGAGAATGGGACGGAGGGACGGATGGACTAGGGTTGGAAATTAGCACCCACCACTCACCAAATGCGGGTGATTTTGTGTAGTGGCGGGTGAATTTGCTCAACCTACCAGCCACGGTGGCGGGTAAATAAAAGTAGCATATGCAAACAAATAATGGAATTGTAACAGAGCGATTTGTGACATTCCACAACGCAGACTGAATCGCGAGTCTGCTTGTTTCACTTGGACACTTTAACGAGGAGACAAAGTTGGTCAAAGTTGTCATATTGACATTCAAGGTGTGTTGATTGATTCTCAACATCAACTCATACTTTGAGTAACATGCAAGAAAACGTTTCATATTAAAAGTTGCCGGTAGCTGCTGGTACCCTTTGAGCGGCATAGTGAATTAAATTAATTAAATTCTCCAGTCTACAGCTAGCTAACGGTAACTAGTAAAGATGAAAAGGCAGCAAAACATCCTTTCATTTTTTGGAACAACTAAAAAGGTAAAAGTTTACCATGATGAATGTAAACTTTCCACCGTAGGAAGAGTGGTTACATTACCTTCAAAATGAGCCACAACTTAAGCATGCACGTCCATGCATGCGTGTGCGGAATTGGTGCTGGTGGACTTTGGAGTCCACCAGCCACAGTGGCAGGTGGAGAAAAAAGTTAATTTCCAACCCTGGGATGGACGGATGGACGGACAACCCGAAAACATAATGCCTCCAGCAGGCATAAAAATACATTAATCGTGAAGCATATTTCAATGTGCAACAACTAAGATGCTTCACCTCGCAGTATGTGTTGTTGTAGAATGTTCATTGATTAACATTGCAACTCAGCAGCAGCTACTGCTTCCATTATACTTAAAGTGTTACTTCAGGGTTATTTATCAATTATAAGAGGACATTTTGACATAAGCGTCCATAACAGCTGTATTTCATAGAAACCATTATCATTATAAATAAATAACTAGCTGCATGCTGCAAGACAAGCTGATTAAGCAATGGCTACCAAAAGACAAAAGCCAGTCCATTCAGTGTGATGGTGGTCAAAGTCAAACATCCTGACAGCTGTCCACAGCCTGCCATGATGATTTATGAAACTAACTACAGATACACATTAACCACCGATACGCGTGTTCGCAGTCAATGAACACGAGGCTGCGTAACATTTAACATTATTTACTTTCCAGTAGTAATATCTTACTCTTTCTTCTCTCATAGTGGCACGTTTCACGCCAGTCCTTCATTTTTCCACTCTGCTTACTGATACTGCAGTACACAAAGATAATGCAACCACTGGAAGGTATTTCCTCATTCTGTGGGTGACTCAAGGGTTGAAGAAGGTTAATAAAGAAGTGTAATAACGACACAGATATTAAAGGCCAGCACATTTAAGTTACGTTCTTACAGACTGTGAACACAGTGCAACATGCAGTGAAATTTAGGCTCATCTTAGTCAGCTATTTTCAGAACTGCACAGGGGAAAGACTGAACGGAAAACAAGCAACCACCAGCTTTGTAACATTTTTTTCTTTTCTTAGAAAATGCTGGAAGACATGGGGTGCTCAACACTTTTAACATCAAGAAATTTTACACTCACGCATGGAGCTGCTAAGGGAAGCTGTCATTTGAATACTGGAATATCTGCTGTAATCAAAGTAACCCAACTCCACCCGGAGAAAATAAAAAAGGAAAGAAACCTCAGCTTTCAGTTCACAAAGAGGCAATGGGAGAGTGAAAAAGATCTGACCTAAAGAGAAGATAATAATAGAAAGAGTTTGACCAATAACAACCAGTGAATTGACAAAAACAAAATTCAAGGTTCACTTATTAGCTTTCATCGAATCGTCTTCATCAACATTTAGACACACTCATCACTCACGCTCTTGTTATCACCTGTTGTGACCAAAGTTTGATACTTGGGTCATGCGATAACAACTGAACCACCTCCATTATAACTGAGCAAACTCCATCTGCTGAAGAAGACCATGCGAGGCAGCTGAAAGCTCTGGAAAAAGCGTTCAAGACTTTATACGTCAGATTTTTCTGTACAGTTCATCAGAGCGTCATGTTTTCAGCTTTTGTGTACGCCACCAAACAAATGTCCACAAAGCAGGAACATGATTTGCATCCAGGCCAAATGTGCCTCAACGTGACAGCTGAATGACTGCGGCTTTGGTCAAGAACTGAGGCGGAACGGTTAGAAAATCCAAAGAGGCTGGCAGAGGTGCTTGTTTGTATGTTGAATTCAATCTGAGGCTTTGAGTCTCCCAAGAATATTAGATTTCACAACACTTGTGTGTGAAAATAAGGTGACAAGTTGTCCCAGCGGTTCATATGCTTCAACTAACAATGACGACACCTGGCATGGAAATACCAAACAAGCTAGTACAAGAAGAGGGAAAGCAGTGTACAGTGAGTTTTTTCCCAACATAAAAGACATCAGTGAGCAGGGCGTAGAGCTGCTCCAAGCTGCTTTTTATAACAGTAAACAGACCACACTAAATCCAGAGACCAGTGTGTATTTAGTCCAATAGGCTGTCCAGCACAAAAGCCACATTATTCAACTTCTGATCAAATCTGCTGCTTGCTTGCATACAAAACACAGACAGAACTACAGGCTATACATGTCAACCATAAAACAAACTTTTTGTGTCATCTGCAGGTTTGCGTTACCCTACCTGTCAATGTACAGAACAAGTGATGGGGCCGCCATCTCGCTCTGTCACCACAAAACACTGAATCAAAAATCCTCCTCCCCAAAAAACAAAAACAACAAAACAAAAACAGGCACCTGCACGTTGAGCTTTCAAAGACGTAAAAAGCAAATTAAGGAGAGAAAAAACTCCAGATTAATTCAAAGCTCTCCTTCAGTGTCAAGATTCAGGCCCATAAATTCCATAGTTTTAGTTACAGAGAGGAAAAAAGGCCCACACAACCATGTTCAGGCAGAGTGAGACTGTGAAGGAACAGGCAATGAGAGGCCAGACTTAACAAATGGGAGGGGAGGAATGGGAGGAATGGGTGTGAGGAGAAGTTTGAAGGGCACTGAGGGAATGAGTAACTTCTCCATGTGAGGGAGGAGGGATAACAAGAGAGATACTGTAACTAGACAGAATGGTAAAGGGAGGGGGGCTCAAGTAAGGCACAGTCATTTAACACATGTTTCACACCACACCTAAGTCATTTATTTAAACCCACTACAAGGAGTTTTTAACTGGTTATGAAACAGTCTCAGTGTAATACTAATGCCTCTATATGCCTTACATAAGCAAACCAGACCAACAGCAAGAAGATTGGCTATTTCTATGTACTGTACGTAGTTATTCTTAATGCCTGCCACCGGGTCGAATTTTTCCATGAAAAATCAGACAAAGCGGTTTACGGCACACAGACCAGAAGAGTCTATCTTGCTGTTGGCTTATTATTATGAAGAGAGCGTTTCCCATACGCAGGCTCTAGCTACGATTCGAACGCGAATCTACGATTGCTAGCAACAGTGGCGTCTCTGACTCCTGCTCGTGAGCCGACCCCCGAAGAAGGGTGAGGACATATCTATGAGTCAACTCGTTGAAGAACTGTCCAAACAGTGTGCTAGTCTGAGAGAGGACATTTTCATCCTCATCCAAGAATCAACTGAACCTCTGTGAATGCCATACAAGAGACTGTGGAAAGTTTTCAGAGCCAACTAGCTGTAACAGAAACCCTAGCTGGGGAAAACTTGGACAAAATATAAAACTGAGAGAATACTACGTGAATTTGGAAGCTTCTCTAGTTACAAACTAAACTTTTCTAAAAGTGAATTATTTTCCATTAACAACCTAGCTCTCCAGATCCCAGACAAAGATTTACCTTTCTGACTATCAAAATCTAGTTTAAATATCTAGGGATCAATATCACTTGTGCCTTCTCTGATCAGTATGATGAGAATTTTAAACCTCTCATCAGAAAGTCCGACTTTCAAAGGTGGACAACATTACAGCTATCACTTATAGGAAGTACCAGTTTAAATGTCTCCAAGTCTTTCTGTCAAAACATTTCTTCCATTCAGTGGATACGCTGATTAGTACATTTTTGTGGGATGGTAAGAACCAAAGGGTTCACAGAGAATTACTAGAGAGACCTAAGAGGCAAGGTTGCCTGGCACTCCCTTCTTATGAAGTATTACTGGGCTGCAAACTTGAAAGTGAATGGTTTAAATAAAGCTGAGGTGAGCTTCTGCATGTCATCATCTCTACCTGCCCTAATCACAGCATCACAACATAAATCATATCCTGTTGTAACTCTTACAGTACTGTATGGGCACAATTCAGAAAAAGATTTAAACTTGCAAACTTCCTTACGGCCAATCTGGATCATACATTTACACAGAGGCAAAGAGTCGGTCTCAGCAACTGTAATGATTTTTACATAGATGGTCTGTTTACCAGTTTCAAGTATCCATGTAATTTAATATTATTTTATATATTATATTTATTTATGCACGTACAGTAATATGCAATAAATATTTTTTGTGTGTAACGTGACAGGACTACAGCTTGCATCTGGTTATACAACCCTGTGTTGTATAAAGATAATGATGATAATGATAAATGAATGATCCTTGTACTTTGATAATCCTGCAATACTAAGGTTTGTTTTTGTTTTTTGTTTTTTACAATTTATTACCCACGTCCGTAATGCTATAATTACAGGCTTTTATTACAAGTTGTAAAGCACTCTTACAACCTTGAACCTTGTCCAATCACACAAAGACACTCTCACACAGCAGGTGTGAAAAGAATTTTCTACCAGCAGGCCGGTCCAAAATTAAAAAAAAAAAACCAGAGTTTGACTTGGTGTAAAATCCTCCTTCCCTGTTCATTCAAGGAAAACTCAAAAGAAAGTGGACTATTCAATACAATTTCAAAACATTCATAGTTGTACTATAAACCATCAGTCATCGTTACTCATCGTCAACACAGTCAGGGCAAAGCGCATAACTATTGTATGTAAATTAACACAATAAGAGAGGTCTTTCTGGGTAAATACAAACCGCTTATGAAGGATCTGGTAGCAACTCGCAAGTCATTTTGTCTTTGTCTGATCACCATCAATAGGTTGACTTATGACCTAGTAGCGTGCTGCTCTGCTGGTTTATTGTTTCGGTGTGCTTATTGTTTCTTCCAATCCATTTTCTTTCTCAATTTTATACATTTTGTATTTTGGTAGGTACATTTAAGATAAATATATATAAGATATAGATTTAAAAACACTGGGTAGCTAAGGGCAGGGCCACAGCTGGCCAAAACACTAAAGTACTCACAGACAGCATGAGGTGCAGCAGCATCAATATCTGAAAGGTAGAATACTGCTAGTACTTTATGCTTTTTCTCTTATTATATCCAGATGACGGAATGTGCAGAAAGACAAAATGACTTAACAAATGCTAATGCAAAATATATATTTAGAAAGTGTCTTATTTCTTGCTTAAAACAGTCTACTCATTTTATTTTATGGTAAAGTTGGGAATTTTCTTTTTATTTGAATCTTTAAAATGTGATTGCTGAATGTCAGCCTGTTAACATTAGTGGTAACACTTTACTCATCATAATCCCTCTCTCTCATCAGGGCCCAACTTCTCCTTCGGTACTCGTCTCATTCGCAGAATGAAATGTTCAACAACTCGCTGTCTTGTCAGCTGCTCATATTGTTCGCCTTCTTGTAAAGCATTTGATTGATGGAAACGCCGAAGCAAAACCGGAAAACCCAAGACCGCATAAATGTGGTGTTGCTCCATTATTTCTGAGATCTGGAAGTGTCGGCGAGTTTCACTCAGACATTTTGTCCAATAGATGAGCGGCCGTTTCGACAGTGTGACAGTTGTTTACAATGTTTGATGCGACAAAGTACAGTGTGAACGCGAACTGAACCAAATGAAAAATGCAACAATGTTGCAATGAATCGCACCAAGTCTACCGAAGTACAAGTGTGAAGGCACCCTTAGACCAGAGGGTTATGTTCCCGGCGATATGATGGAGTTCAGGATGGGACGTCGTAGCTAGGCCCGCGTCAGGCTGACAGCTTTGTTGTAGCCTGATAATGCGATAGCAAACTTTATAACGTTGTGACGTGAATACAGTGTTAGATATTGTTAGCTATCGCTGATCAGTTGCCACAACACCTGCCCAGTTCTCCACTGGTTGCCACAACTCAATTTCTTTCCTCTGGCCGTTATTTCTTCCGGTCTTGGTCTGTTCTTGGTCTCTTAAGACACCGAACAGGCTCATAATTATAAGGCTCTGGTCCTTCATATGCGTATGAATACACATTTTCAACCTCTTCAGTGTCAAAACCAGCATCCAGACTTCTTAATGTTAAACTGGACCTAGCTTGGCGCTCTCCCTTTTGTGACGTCATGTCCAATTTGTCTTTTTTAATGCAAAAGTAAAACTCTCTCACGAAAACGACTCCAGAAGTTACTGTAGTGAATAGATATATGTAGATGTTTTTGAAAATCTAGTTTCTACATCATTTTCCTACACATTAATTCATTGGGGCAGGTGTAGCTGCTGTCAAACTATATAGGAAGAAACGACAAAGTTAAAAAGAATGATCATGACATAATAAATAGTATGGAGCCAAGCATTTCTAGTTTGACTCAAGCTAAACAATCATCTAAATACTCCTTTGTAAAATATGAGCTATCCTTTAAAGACTGATATTCTGAACCGTATCTGAACTTACTTGTTGAATAAGCTTGCTAGAGGTCCCAGTTTCTTGTGCCTGCCATCCTCCTGAGGACGTACAGGACTCCACAAGTCTCTGGGATTTCCCGGTGACGATGACAGCGTCACGTCTGAGAAGTGGGCGGCGCCGCTGTCATCCGTCTCTAAGGTAACGATGGCGCTAGAGTCAGAGGTGACGGTGAAATCCAAGATGTCTTCATTGGAGACCGATAGCTCGGTGCTCATGCTGGACACGCTGCACACAGAGATGTCATCACTGCGGTTTAAGGCTCCGCCCCCGACACTCATCCCCGTGGTGGCGGATAATCTGAGCACAGGGCTGAAGAGGCGGATGGAGTCGTAACCGCTGCGGGGGAAGGTGGAGGATTTGCAGATGGTGTTGCCATCAGAAGGATCATCATCCAAAGGTAAAGTGGCAGGAGAGTCGTGACTTGAGTCCAGGATGAGGCCTCCATCACTTGGGCGTTGGTGGCTGTGGAGGATGGGCTCTGGAGGGTTGATCTCCAGAGTTGGGATACCCGAGTCCTGGGAAGACATGCTGTGGTTGTCCTGGTTCATGTCTGAGTAGCTTTTCTGGGGGCTGCTGTAGTAGATGGGGGTAGAGGAGCAGGATGGCTTGTAACTGGGCAAGACGGGCTCGCTGTGCAGGGTCATGCTGGGTTCATGGCAGTGGTGGTTGGTATGATCGTGGAGGTCAGAGGAAGTCTGGTCTTTCGCTACACAGCCATTCTCCACTGTGGCTCCCCCAGACACACCTTCAAAAGAATATGACATGCAATTAGTTTGGTTGGTATACATTTTTTTTACTGATCAGTATTTAATTAACTAAAATAATTAATAAATGAACATTTTCTAGTGGTGCCTATGTGTGACCTGGGCTCAAAGGGTGAATTGCCAAAAGGAGATCAACCCACCTACCTCTTTCTCGCTTTTCAAAA
>NTHP01000538.1:130062-158379 GCA_003416845.1 Oplegnathus fasciatus
TGGTCCATATTCTTTTCTATTTACTTGGCTTATATTATAAAAGGTACCATGTGGAGTTTTTAATCACTAAAAGGCACAATGAAACAACGTTTTTTATCAATCGATCAAACTTTATTTGTAGCACCTTTCATACAGGTTAGCGCAATTCAGAGTGCTTTACAGATGACTGACAAGCTGATAAGACAGTGCAAATGTAAACAGTGAAACAATTTAACTCTAATGCACACGATATAAAAATGATATAAACGTAACAACATTAATAGATTTTTAAAAAAACAAAACATAAATAAAATCAGATAAATGATTAAATAAAATAAACAACAACACTCTTAATCAAAAGCCAGGCTAAAGAGGTGGGTTTTTAAAGATATCGACACTTGCAGCTGCTCTCAGATCCTTCAGGCAGACTGTTCCAACGGCTCAGAGCAAACTAAAAGCCACACCAAAAGTTTTTGTCCTGCACTTTGGAACAACTGAAAGACTTGGAATTATGTCAGACAAGTAAGCTGGTGCAAGACCAAGAGCTTTAAAGACAAGTGAAAGAACTTTAAAATCAATACAGAAACTAACAGGCAATGAATATAAGGACTTAAAATAATGTAAAATAGGTGTAATGTGTTCTCTCCTAGTCCTAGTCAGCACTCAGGCAGCAGAGTTCTGAATCAATTGTAAGTGATTTATAACTTTTTCGGGCAGAATAGACAGGCATTACAATAGTCTAGCCTGCTGGATATAAAAGCACGCACTAGTCTCTCTCGCTGTGTTGCTCAGACAGAGAAATGGCCATACTTTGGCTGTATCTTTGAGATGATAAAAAGCAGATTTGGTGACATACCCCACATGAGCACTAAAGTTTAGTTCTGAGTCAAAGATGACACAAAGGTCCCCCCCCCTTCCTCCTTTTGCTCTCTCTCCCCTCTATACATGCCTTAACTCACCCACCCACACAAACACACATACACACACCTATTTACACACATGCGTACTACAATAAGATAATCTAACCCAACCATCTTTTTTGTGTTTGTTGTTTTGTTTTTGTTTTGTTCTTTGTCACAGTTTGTTTGAGTCTAGTTCTCTCTTGTCTTGTGCTGTGTCATGCGTGTCTCCATGACACTTGTATTGCACAGTAAACAAATTTAAAAAAAAAAAAAAGGAAAGGAAAAAAAAAAGATGACACCAAGGTTTCTTGCCTACTGGCTCTGGGTAAGTCCGGGAGAATTTAAGTTTGAGCTTTAGAAGCTGTAACTAAAATTTCAGGTCCCTTATTTGTTTATATCTCATGCATGGACACGAGGACTGGGGCAACGTGACAAACATTCACGACAGCTGGTGAGAATAATATACAAAGAAGTAGAGCAAGGAAGTCAAGGAAGAAGAAAAGTGTTAGCTTGTAAACATGGATGTAAACAATAACGCTTAAAATTTTTAATTTTTTTTTAAATCGACTATCAAATGTTTTATACATTTGTCAGGCCTCAATTATGCATTTTGGTGAGAAATACTGAATGTAATTATAACTTTTTAAAACTCTGCAGGTACCTTTAATTCTTGATCTATCTAATATATGTATTTGACAGTATCTTATTGTGTTTTATACAATTTCATATTTCTGTATTTATCTTCTGGTACCACAGTTCTTTTATTTTAGCTTGTCTCATAGTTACTGTAAAGCACATTGTGTGTTATATACTGTACAATACGACAATACAATTACTTAATCAATCAACAAACTAATTACAATTACTAAGTGGTACATAGGCTACACAATGCAGACAAAATGGGGAAAAGGTGGGGGTCAAAAGGGGCCCAGAGCTCATTTTGCCCCAGGGCCACCTAGACGGTTAATCCGGCCCTGATTGTGATGGCATTTTTCTCAATTTTTGTGATGCAAATTGACAACACCAGTTCTACTAAATACAGCTGACCAAGACATCAGAGAAAATGGGTGTGGAATCCTTGAGAGGTGAAAACTAATCGCACAGTAACCAGGCTGTAACCGGAGTCTGTACTGTAATGTGAACAGGGTCCCAGTAGGGCAACATCACGCAACACCAGCTGGGAGACTAAGCTAAAGCTACTGTGTCTTAGCTCTCAGGCTGCATTAAATGAGACATCTGCACCCCTTTGTTACACAGTTTGACATTTGACAGGACACACACATCAGAGTACAGTTGTTTGTAGCTGTATGTGGAGGTGTTTTCACAGGAAATACTGTCTGTGCTTGCTGACAGTAAGGGTGTTGAATACACACACACACTTGTTTTTTTATGACAGGTAAAATGAATAGGTAGTTAAGGAGGAAGGCAAAGTAACTACACTTTTGAAGTCGAACTCTCACACGGAGCCTAATGTTTTCCAAACGGTTGACACACAAAGCCAGTTCCTTATCCAAGCTCTAAACCCTGACATGCAGGTTGTCATGTGAGCCTGGTAGACTTTGTCCCAAAACACATCAATAGGTTGTTCCCGTGCCAGTGTGGAAATAATCTAAACCAGAGGTCACCAAGAAATGTCAAAACCTCTACAAACTCATGACCATGTACTGTACTGCTGTAAAACTGGCACGCTTGTTTTAAATGTATAGTATTTAAAGAAAAATGCAATGTCACTCATCAGGTTTTATCCACTAGGCATTAAAACATAACAGCACTGAACTGTAAGGCCACACCAACATAGACATGCATGTTCTTGTTTTTTTAAGCCATGATAAACACCAAGGTTGCTGTTATTGTCTAAAGTGTGTCAACCATGTGAGTACACACACAAATACTGCTGAGTTCCTGGCCTATGGACATTTGTGAGCCTCTTTTCAATTCAACTATATTTGTCTTGAACACATTAAACATTTAATTTAATGACATTTTAACGTTCAGAACCACTTCCTAGATACAGTCTTGATGAGCAATGAACAAGTTTAAATAATTCACAAAATGCTACGTGTAGTAGTTTATTAGCTGTGTAAATGTACAATAATAAATATGTACATGTGTAACTTATAATGCAGTTAAGCCTTACCTGTAATGTTACCCGGGAGAACAGCACATACAGTATGAGGGCACAGTTTATGTGGTTGGTGTGTGTGTGTGTGTGTGTGTTAACCATGATAAATCAACATGTGACAGGACATGATGGTAACCTACCACAGCGGCTGCCTCTCCGGTTCTGGGCACCGTGGGTCGTATTCGCCATGCTGCCGGTTGATGCTACAGGTGGGTGGCAGGTAGCCGCCAGCCGGGGCGGCCCATGATGATGCTGTGACTACTGCTGTACCACCATCACCTCCCTGCCTCCTCAGCGCAGCTTAGTGAACACAAACAGCACCATTGTGAGCTCATTAGTCGGGACAAACACACACATTCACCTCGGGATAACATTAAAAAAAGGCGTGTGGTAAACACAAACACCGCGTCGAGCCAAGTGCACTTGCCGCTGACGCCAACTCAGTGATTTCACCAGTGCTTCCTCAAGTGCGACCAAATTAAGTTCAAACGCGAAAACACAATTTCAGCTCCGGCAGTGTCACTACAGGAGAGGGAACACTTCTCCGGCGTTAAAACAACCACATGAACAAGCACATTTCACAAGTTTATCCGCTATCGTTAACATTTCATACCTGTCTCGACGCTTCCGCCGCCATTTTAAAACAAACTTGTACCGTGAGTGTTTGTAATCGAGTCAAGAATGTTCACCGTCGATGGGTTTACCTGTCTGGACCTGAAGACATTAATAATCGACCTCGCAGCTTGAGTGCAGACTCACATTATGAAGACGTTTTGGTAAGACAAGGCAATTCCCCACAAGCACTATTGCCACACGAGATTTCCGGTGTGTTATAACTGTCGATAAGGTTCAAACTATTCTTATTGTATTTGTATGAGTGTTTGCATTTTCAGGCTCCAAAATAGTGTTTTCTGTACGGACATTAGGAATATTCATTTTAAATGCATTTTATTGGTCAGTCAAATTGCCATATTGACAAACACAAACGTATAAAATAAACATGCCGACTTTTTGGGGGGTAAAACTATAGTGTCAAAGGTCAAGGATGACCTCTCACGCTCATATAGATACTGAATTAAAACAGTCAACTTTAGGATAGCACCTGTGTCACTTCTTTTCAATGACGAAATACAGTATATCTAATGTTCAGTGTCAGCACAATATATCAAGATATGTGAGATACATACATACATACATCTGGCCTAAAAATATCATATATATATATATATAGCCTGATAGATGCAAAACTGATGGTAATATTTCATTACAACCTATCAAATGGATGCAAAAGGTTCCACCAAACAGTATAGCCCTTTTTGTTTTTTGAGTGACAACCCACAACCAAAATAATTTATAGATTTTAAGTGGATATGTCTTAAATTTGTTTAAAGCTTTCACTAATAAATGAACCATCAACAGAAACATATGACTAAAGCCTGATATGAATAATAAAGAAGCCTGGCTGTTCCTCCTACAGCATCCTCACCCTGCCCTCTAGTGTCACCACGAGGTTGTGGATTTCAAATGTAAGGCTCTCTCTGGCTTCCTCTCAGAGGAGTCACCACTTGGACACTAAATAATAAGGTAAGAAGCAAAAAAAGACAAGGGAGGTTCAAAGGCTGAGTTTGGGTTTATTCCTTTATTAGATGTTAAGAAAATCCACAATTAAACAAAATAATTTACTCAGGGTGTACATGAAATTAGAACAACAGAGCTACTCGGGACAGATGGGATTTAGGAACATAGAGGAAGGGGGGAGGGTGAAGGAGCATCTAGGTGGGAATGAAAAGACGAGGAAAACTGAAGTTTTCAGTGCTGGATATGTTCTTCAGACCACAGTGCAATCGAAACTCAGCGACCCTTTCAGTGTCGTCCCAAATGCATATACCTTCACTGAATGCATTTTTCTCGTCGTACATGTTTTATTTTCTTTTGAAAACACGGCCTATCAAAATGGAAGAATTCAATGGAGAAAGATGTGACGCATTCCTTTCGCCTCCCATGTAAGTGCTTTTTGTGGCTTAGCTTCTTGCGCACATTCACTCACAGATTCACACATGCGCAGTCATGACATTCTTTCAATCACTGATCTAACTTGTTTTTTTTTTTTTTCTAACCCAAAATATTTAGTTTAATCCAACATAAAAAAGATGGAGTGTTTGCATGCTGCATTTTCAGAGACATTCCATGGTTGAATTTTTCCTCCGGTGTCCCTCACTCAAAAAGTAATCAACATGCAAAATTAACTGAATGACTTTTCTCCATATATCCTTGAATGTTTACATGCGCCAAGGTATTGCATAGGACTCAGGGCTCTTGACTTCCCCTCCGCATTGCTTATGCAATCTACAATGGCTTACTTTTTTTTTTTTTTCCCCTAAAACTATAGCTCTAAATAATGACAGTCACCTCTGTGGTTTGCTTGGATAGAACTCCTGTCAATAATTTCTGCTCTACAATCAAAGAAAGGTTTTACATTAATGCATCAATGCACTGTCACAGGTCTGAGTGTAGATTATGCAGTATGCTTATATTAAAAAATTCCTGAGTGTCTGATGACTGTCAAAGAAAGGTGACAAGACCCTGAAGTTGGAGTACCTTTCATTCAGCTACTTGGGGGTCCTTTTTCAATTGAAGTGACATTGGATTGAACAAACCTTGGGCCTTTACATACAATCTTTGCATTATTAAATGAGAAAGCCATTTCCAAAGCCATGCCCGCAATAGAGACACCTTCACCTGCGACAGTGCATTACAGCGAGTCTGCTCACACTGCTGACATATTTTTATTTGCCCATTAATGGAGGGATGATTTTAGTCATCTGTGCTTCAGTTTTATGGTATGATGTGACAAATAAGTCACCCTGCTACTGTCCTCATAACATTTGAAAAGTTAATTTTTTTTTATTTTTTTTTTAGAAAAACCCAGCAGGTATTAGGAAATGCACCGTACGTTTATCTGCAGATGCTTCAACTCAATTTAATTTCCAAAGCACAGGTCACAAGGGCCAGTCCAACCACACCTCAAGGGTTTTATAGCTCGTTAAATTTAGTGGGGCGTTAATGCATTTGCATTTTTGTGAATGCATGTCTCTGCATACATTCACATTTCTCTGAGATAAAGTTCTAGTACACTCATTCTTAACCAGTGCCTTCTGTTCTGTTGCCAACACACACACACACACACGCACACACTGAGACATTACTCAATATTTCAACAAGATATATTGTAAACCAAAACATAAAAACACACCTCATATGGAAAAAAGCATTTGTACCTTAGTGTAATTATGCCATGTTTTTGGTTTGACCATCGCCCTGCCTCTTGTTTTGTTATACATTTGTTTAGCTGCAGCACGGACAATTCACCATCAGTCAATGCTGATTTTGTCCTTTCTGCTTGGGGACAACGAACTGAAAAGATGTGTAGAAACGTGAGATTTAAATACCTGCAAGTATTTCTGCTTCAGCTGTTACAGGCCTGACAATTAAGAGGTTACCTTAAAATAAAAACCAAGCCCCATTAAGCAAGATGTGGCTTCATCAGCGATCAGGCAAAACTTTTTTTTTTCTTCGCAAAAGAGATATTTATGGAGTCTGACTGTCTGGACTACAAACAAAACTAGGCTATGCCATCTACTTTTCACAGCCATATTATGGAACTGCAACTTCAAAAGATTTTTGAAAATATTTATAGCACCAATAGTCTGTACCATAGAAATTACAAAAAAATAACACAAAGTTTCATTCGGTTGCAACACAGGTGTCTGCAGAAATGGCTGTAGTCATGTCTTTTCATGATGGGTCTTTACCCCAAAACACAAACTTTTTTTTACATTTTTTCCCCAATTCTTTTACAGCATTGCATTTCAAGTAGATTATTAGTATTTTTCGCCAACAAAACTCCCTTTGATTTCCTGTTTTTTTATTTTTAAATGGTTTTTTTTATTTTAGTCTCACAAACCATACTATGTCTACTACTAGCTTTTGTAAGACTATCGCCATTCAAAAATCAGACTCATTTATGATAACTTTTCACACATGGGGAATTTAGGGATATTTAGAAGAAAGCTGCACACATTCTCTACTTCACATTCAGAAAGTCGTCCAAACAAACTATTTAAATTAAACTCTCAAATTCTTACACAACTCAAAAATCTCAACATCCTTGTATTATTTTTCTGAACACAAGATGGAAAGTAGAGGATGCGATTGCAGTTGTCTCACACAACATTAGGTTCAACTATAAAAAGAGGAGTGAGACTGGCTGGACGAACACACATGCACAACCATTCAGACACCACCAACTACCAGTATCCTAGTTCAAAAGCAAAATGGTGGGAACAAAACTGACGAGGATAGAACAAAAGATTGTCCCTACTAGCTATCTGTGAGACTTGAATGAGGACCAGTGTACAGAAGAATCAAATGAAACAAATTCTAAAATGCCTAAAATGCATGTCCGCACATGGCATCACTCAAAGACAGAACATATTTTTTGAGTGTTCCTATTTTCACTCACTGTTTGTTGATCTGATTGATTACACAAGGTTTGAAGTTAGTAAATGAATACCAGCAGGGTTATGTGTGGGAATTTTAGAGGGGTGTCTCAGAAAATTAGCCTACATTAGGTTTTCCAGCTCTGAGATGATCCTGAATCTTTGCTGGTAGAGGTCCTGTCACAAAAGGAGAGGAGATTTCCTCTCTACGACAGGTGTCCTCTGCAAAACTGGAGTATTCAAATGTTGCTGCTCCCTGAAGAAAGAAGTCAAGCAAAATGGTTAGATTGTTGCACAATATTCATTCTGCATCTGACTGCTCACTGTACTATTGCTTCCTTTCTCTGTTGCATTTTCTAACTGATAGGGGTTCATAGAGCTCCAGACTGTCACTATTTAGTGTGACTTCGCAACCATTTTTGGACACTTTGCAGTGTTTGCTAGCTGTCTTGCTGTGACCCTTCAGACTCTGATTCAGCTTGATTGCCACTGCAAATGTTCTTATCAAAATCACTCAGTGGATTTCAGTAGGTGGCTGGTTACCAAAAAAATGGGGATACTATTTAAATAGCTCATGTATTTTGGTGGTTGTAACAGCAGAAGCTGGTGGCCAGTAGTGTATAGATCTGTCTCTAGATTCTTACCATTTCATCGGGATAGCGCCGATTCCCAGCGAAATCCCTGGATACTTTCTCTTCTCTCTACTTTTAGTGTGTCACACAAACGAAGCACCGCTGCATCACCATGCTCGTTACTTAGACTAGCCGCCAGAGAAAAGCAAGCAGATGAGGACGGGAACAGGTGAGCGTCAGGTAGTGCCCCCTGGGTAATGCTGTTTATTTAGGGCCATTATGAATCGCCCACAACAGCTTGTGAGAAAGTCACGGTAGACCAAAGAGTAAAATTTAGAAGTGCCGGTACTGCTATCATTTTAGAAGCAAAAAAGAAGCAAGCTGGCATTGTTACTGGCAGATAACATACAATTAAGTCAACTTAGCTAGCTAGTTTAATTGCCTTGAATGGTTGTTTAACTCAACATACTTGTTGTATATATAGATTTAAGAGTTAATCCTGAATTTGAAACATTTAACATCCTGACGTCTGACATCCTGACACTGTATATGTACTGTATACCTTGCCACTTTGTCTACTGTTGTCTACACTGTTAATGATCTACAATATAACATAGTGGGAATTCACAGTCAATGACGGACAATTCTTTGTTGAAGCTGACATTGATCAAGGTTTACAATTAATGAAATGCATTTCGTTTTGGGTCACTTAACATTGGTCTCCTCTTTTGGTGATAATGTTATAGATTTAAACTGTCCACTTAATTGACCTGTTGAACCATTTGAGTGGCTCCATCCACAGGTGCTGCTGTATTCAAGTGACCAGGTAAGACAAGCATGTCTCAGGCAAGATGACAAAGCACAATGTAAATATTGCAGCGGGGCTGGCCATGTTCTTGGTCCGACAGAGGAAATGTAGCGTTTTTTCACTTCCTTCCTGGCATCCTTCGTGTCCTAAACCAGCTTTACTCTGTAGTGTGCTTACAGTTTGGGGCCTTTACACTTAGGCTATCGCTGTTATTGCTGTGTTATGTGTTGGTAACTTCAACTGTTAATGAGTTGAATTTAAAGTATTGCTTTGTAGCTGTGATAAAATATGTTCATACGTTCTGTTTATATAGCCCTATATAAAGTGGAGTGTGTACCGGTTGTGGCACGAAGGTTTGGGCACGAGTTAAACTGCTACTACTACTACAGATCAGCCCCAGACATCCAAGTGGTAGATTGTTAAAGTAACAACTCAGAGCTGACGAGTTACGACTGATCATCTCTCACTGGCACTGGTTTGATTTGTTGCAGGAAAGTAGTGTGAACAAAATGGTAAAAGTTAACAGTACATTTTTTGAAAACAGGTTTACCTGTACACTGAGATCCAGGGAAAAGGGGGGAACAGAGTGTGTTCTGCCACCAGCACTCATCTTGCTGGTTGCCAGTTCCTCCCTGTCCACTTACATTTAACAGAGGGAACTAAACAAGAAAAATGAGAAGTGGTTAGTGTGTTTCAGTAAACAGCTGCCTGAGACATTACAGGTGGAACCCATTTTACAGCTGATGGCAGATTATGAAACACACAGTGTTGTTAGGCCAATATTTTGTTTAAATTCTCTAGCACAGTGATCACAACATATTGATAATCTTAGGAGATAATTTTAAGAAACCCTTACCTCTGGCACATCTCCAACAAAGTCATAAGCAATCCCATACTTGGGGATTTGACCTGCTGGTGCACATAAGCAGGACTGTTTTTCTCCTGAAGATTCCTCCTTGTGAATCTTGCCGACTGCGACGTCTGTCTGTCCACCTGCAGTTGATGCAGCTGCTGCCGTTTTGCAGTCTAAGCAAATCTCTTGTTCAGCGATTGGCAGGAGGGTACTGGAGCCCTCCTGTGAATCCAGAGAGGTCTGGGCACTCTTCTCCATGCCAGACTTCTTTAATCTGGGTAGAAATTTACCAGATTCCAGTTCTGACTTCCCGTAATAAGGGCCCTCACATTCTGCATCCTCCTCCAGAGGTTTGAGGTCTGCCTGAGGATCATCAAAGACGTCCACCGGCGCCAGGACGGGAAAACTCATCTCCTCTTTGTCAGTCTCGGCCTCTGAATCACTCACTCCACCAGGAGACAACTCTGAGGCCGATATTGGTCGGAAGTGAGTCCTGGGGGAAATGCGAATGGCCCTGTACTGCGTCCGGTTGATGCCATATATTCGTGGGTGGAAGGCTTCATTCTCAGAGTCCGAGCAAAGGATAGATTTGGGCTTAAACCCTGGACTGAATGAAGCCATGTCCTCAGGCTCAAAAGAACACTCAACATGGAGGACTTGAGAGAAGGGATTGTTCAGGTTGAAGGATGCAAACGGGTATTCTAAACCTTGCTCCTCACTATGCAAGCCTCCGTAAGATCCAAGCAAATCTTCATGGAAGATGAAAGAAAATCCCTTAGTCAATCCATCTCCGCCTCCTCTAATGGCCTGGTCACTCTGCCCAAAGGACACAAGAGGCCTCCACAGGGGCCTGTGCCCAGGGGCAAAGCAGCTGCCAGTGTTCATGAACACATCTGTGCCAGTGATGGTGAGCATGTCTGAGCTAGAGGCAGATGCAGCTGCAGCGGCACACTGTAGCAGGCTATCTTGGGTGTCACTTGGCGGCACAACAGCCCAATTCTTATCGCCACTTAGTGTCTTCAACTCTCCATACACCCCTCCTAGAATGAATGATGTACTCTCCTTGTCAGAGTTCAAGTCCCAGGGCTTGGACGGAGTCATGTAATCCCCAGCACCATCTACCTTGGAGAGTTTGTTTTTGGCTAAGTCCTGTTCTTCTTTCTTGCCTTCCCAAAGGTGATACTCTGACCGCTGCACTGCTTTCTTCTGAGGTCCCTGAATTGGAACTCCTTTTGCCTGCACCTCCAGACAGCTGCAGCAGTAACCGCTTGACTCATCTGAGAATAGCCCCTCGCTTGGTTTTTCTGCTCCTTGCCTTGACATTACAGATTTGTCATCTCCTATTGCCGTCCAAATGTCCTTTATTATCCCTGAGCTGTAGTCATCACTGTGTTGGTTTGTGTTGTCCGAAAACATGCCAGTGCTGTACTGTTTACTCTCATCCACTTCCAACGCTATACCACAAATGGACTCCAATTTAGATTTTTTGATGGTTTGATTGGATGCTGTACTAACACTGACTTCCTTACACTTGCGGACAGAGTTTTCTTGCAAAAAATCCAAGATTTCATCCTCCAGATATGTACCAGAGAGAGGAGGGATTATACAATCAATCTCTTCATTGCCAATTTGAGCAGCATCCTCTGTCGGAACATTTCCTTGCTCGTTGTCTGAACGAGTCTCCTCTGAATGTGACCACGGACTGCAAGTTCGTGTTGAAAGGTTAGAACAGTGTTCAGTTTCGTCAAAGGCACTATTTTTGGTCCATATTAGCAAACGAGACTGTTTATTAGAATGTGGGTCGAGACAGCTACTAGAATCTGTGTTGTTTTCGTGACCAACGGTGAGTGAGTCGCGGGGAAAAGGAAAAGTGGGGCTGTCATACTGCAGCTCAAACAGAGAGAAGCAGGATGAGTTCAAACCAGATGGTTCACTGGTGGCTTCAGGAACAGGTGGCTCCTCCAGATTTCCAGATAGTTTGCTCAGGGTGAATGAAACACTATCGAGAAGGGGGGAGAGTCGAATGGGAGAGTCTCCTACGAAGCTTTCCCCATCTATATCTTCTGAAGTAGATGGTGAATAACATCCCCACACTTGAGCCATGTTTTCAAGATCCTCCATTAAGAATCCAACAGATCCTGAAGCTTCCTGTGAGTCTGCCCGTATTGCACTTTTCCCTTGCTGCTCAAGGTCATCTAACACTAAACAACATTCTGCCTCAACATCTCTTTGCTCTTTGCTTTTCTGTCGAATCATGCTTAAGATCCGACTCTCTTGTATAGAGTCTGAGGCACTAGTATCCAATATGGATTGATAAATATCAACTTCATAGAAGTGAGTGAATTCAGACAGATGCTTGTCATCTAAATCTCTACTATCCTCTGGCTGAGGCCAGCTTGAGGTCCCAGTGAGTTCAGCAGTTTCATCTTCTGCTTCGCCAGGCCCTTCCACAAAGTGCCCATCCACAAACGAGCCTGCTGCTAGGTATGCTCTCTGGTAGCTCTCATTTGCAATGCAGATTCCCTGGATTCTCTCCGGCAGCCTCTCCATGTCGGTTGACAAAGCAAAGCCATCAGGAGAGTCCACCTTGCTTCGATATTTTGTTTCCAGCTTGCTTTGTCTGCTGCTGAAAGGTACAAAATACTCTGTGATGGGCTCAGTGTACCAAAGTGGCTCCTCCATGTATTCCTTTTTGTTTCTGGCCTCAACTCCGGACTCTTTTGCTTCCTTCCAGCCTGGATCTTTACGAATCTCCTTCAGCGGTCTCTTCCCCTTTTTGTAAAGCTGTGGTTGTTTGGTAGCACCTCCAGTGGCGCTGCTACTGCTCCCTCCTGCGTTCCTACGCTCCTCTTTGTCGATTACCTTCACCTGTAGCTTCACCTGCCCACTGTTGCGTGTTCTCTTTATCTTTGCAGCCTCCCTGGATTTGTGCCGTATTCTAACTACCTTGCTTCTGGATGACTTAGAGTCACCCTGGTTCCCACTAGAGCTTGAGCCCGCCTCACTAGAGCCAGAAGACCAGGATCTGGGTCTGTATTTGCCCTCAGATCTGTGTCTCATCTGTCTCTTAGAGTGGACGGTAGACTTTTCCTCCGCTGCTGCACCACCACCATGGTATCGGTTTTCTTTCTCCTTCTTGCTTCGTCGTTGCTGGCCTCTCTCGTTGATCACAGTAGTGATGGTACCACATGCCTCGAGGTTTCGCTCCTTTACAGCCTCGCCTTCACTGTTGCAATCTTTTGGGGAAGAGGTGTCTGTGCTGGTCTGTGGGGCTGCAGAGGATGATGAACTTGAGTATGCGCATGCCTTAGCCTTGTTCCACACTGTCATGATCTCTTGGAGACAAACAGGTTTCTCTGACAAAGGAGGAAAGGCTTCATAATACCTGCAGTCACAACAGACAAAGAGAAAACTTGATTCAAATGCATTCATAGCAATAGAGATGGGTGTGTTCTGTAGCCACTTTTTGTAGACAAACATATTCATAGATGCACAATATCCATGATGTAGCTTACATTTCCACCTGGTCCTTTGAAGAGGGGGACTCAGATCGCTCCGGAGACTGAGAGCCATCCGATTTCTTTTGGATCTGTTTTTCCTCTGAAAGACATCGAACATTAAGACATCTTATTAGAGCAGTCATAATTCACCTTTTTCTATTCTTTTATCAAAAAGTTCTAAACATGATAATAAAGGGTATCATCCAAACCTTTCTGTTTGTTTTGGATGTCCTTTAGTTTAGAGCAAAGCTCTTCAACCAGGCTCTCAATTCCAGAGTTCTGCACAAATGAGAAAGAGAAGGAACAGATTTTTGAGAACTCAAACTCAGCACTATGAACAGCTGATATCAGTTTCATGACATGATGCACACATATACTTGTGAATGTGACAAATAAAACTTTGAGCTTGAACAATAGTTAAAGTTGGTCTGAGAACATTCCAACATACAAACATATTTGACAAAGGTTGTATGCCCAGCAATGTGAATTTGACTTTGTCGACAATCTAATCAAAAGGCACATCTTACTGTAAAACAGGACTGATGACGATGTCAGTATCATGGTAGAGTACTACTGGTGCTACATTGTAGTGATATACTGTAGGGCAGTTGACTTAACAAAATCGTGCCCAGGTATTTTAAGGGGGACACTGAGTACCAGCCCCAGAATCTGTTCAGTTTTTAGTGATAAAAAACAAAAAAGACACCAAGAACAAGCCCTGACGGAAACACCAAAGAATCATTTCTTTTTCTAACACCAAAAACAAACACGACTGACGAGATCCTTAGGTAGGAATGCAGAGTTCCCAAAAGCTACTTTGACAACTAACGTGACCCAAAAGAAACAATGAAAGGCACAGGGTTGACGCAAGTCAAGCCAGCTGACTTATGAGAGCTTAGGCATGCTCGGCCATGACTGTGCTATATTTAGCTATGGTGCAGAAATGCTTTCAAAAAAATAAAAATAAAAAAGGGCTAAGCAACAGTACAAGTAATTGCCTCACGTGTACTGAGAAACTGAACACTTACTACACATCCCGGTTAGCTTACTGCCTTATCAAATTTGCAATATAATACGTGAAAAACATAAAAAAAACAACAAGGGTTTGAAATAAACAAGACAACCATGTTAAAATGCTAGCTTAGACCAAGTAGGCACTGTCGAAGCAAATAACCTCAAATGAATCACAACATAGCTGCTCCTCATACCAGTCCTGCCAGAGTCTTTAGCGCACTCATTTCCTGTTCACTCTTCCAGAAAATAATATTCCTTACCATGCCACCTCATGAAAAGCAAGGCAAAGTTTTCTCCCCGTGTTTCCTCTTGCATCATTGTGCTAATGCTGGTCAGCTGACAGCAGACTGACTCTGCTGTTCACTGCTGCAATCCTGTGCAGCATGTGCTGGTTAAAAAATAGACCGCAGAGTCCAGTCCCCAGAGAGGAGCTCAACACTCCTCCTCTTGCCTTGCAGACCCTTCCCCCTACCCTCCCCCCGGCTTTATGTCGTGTCATTCTCAACTTATGCCTTTAAACAATGACTTTAATATAACCTTTCCAATGAAAACTAATTGAAGGTGCGGCCATGAGGTGACGATGCATGTACAACGAAGATCTTCCCTTGTTCAATGCTTTAGCCTCCCACATGGACATAGCTTCCGTGTCTATTCACTGTGATTTATGCAATTAATATCTGCATGACTGCACCTGAACAAGCAACAAGGAATACCACAGTAAAGAATTCCTGACATAATTAGACCAATTACACCCTCATGCCTTTTGTATTCAGAATGATTTTCATTCAGAAGTTTCATAATAAACAAGGCAGGTCAAACAGTTCCTGTTTGAATGCATGAGTAATGACTGGTTTGCCTTCCTCCAAAGTGAAAGTGGTTCAAGTTAATGATTATTTTACACAACAGAAAACTACAGCATAACTTGATTAACACTACTCATCATAAACATCATGAAAATCACAGGATTACAATCATGCTGAATGATAATGACGCTTACTTCATCAGATGCAGAGCGGAGGCATTGCACAGCGGCTTGCTTCTTCATTTCCTCAAGACTCAGGTCTGTCCCTCCTTTCTTTTTACTCTTGCCCCATTTCTTACCAGTTCCCTTCTCCCAGCCCAAGAAGATGTCATTTTCCTTTCAGACACAAACCCAGAAAAGTCAGTCACAAAAGGACAAACTACTGTTAAACAGTAAAACAAAACAAAAAAAACATATAAAGATTACACACATATACTATATGTGCATAAACATTTCTATACAGGCTTATTATATCATAACAGTTACAGTGTACACAAACACAGCAAACTGCATATTAATAAATGTAATGACAAATGCCAGAAATCAAAGGAGGAATTATTCAGTGGTACAAGTGCCATGGTGTGAAAGAAAAGCCCCACTGTTAACCTCTCCTGGCAAATTGATGTCTTCCTCTAACAAGGCCATATACACTAGCTTCCCTTCCCGAATAAAGCTCACTGTACACTCATTTAACAATGACAAACAATGATTTTCTAAGCTTTTTGACTTGACTAGAAATATGTCTTTAAGGTTGTGGGAGCCCACCTGGTCCTGCAGGTCGTAGTCGTAACTGTCATGCAGGAGAAGGCTGAGGACATAGCGGGTGTAAATCATGGCATCAATCCCGCACTTCTCAAGCTCCTGGCCAAGCCAGCTTTGTACTGGACCCAGTGACTGGAGCAAGGACATCTCTGAGACAGGCAGGGGGCCCACAAGGGGGTAGGGGCAAGAGAGGTTTTCAGGAGGAGCAGGACCGTCTGAATCGGTGCTCACTGGACGCATGGGACCTCAGGTGTTGGCCATTCTCAGGTAAAGCAGCATTGTGATGGGTAGTTACTGTAGGGTGGTCAATGGAGAAGGGTACAGAGAGAGGATGAGGCAGAACCTTGGGAAGAGGGGGCAGTCACTCCAGCAGGACGCACTGAAGGGGCTCTACATGGGGAGGCATGTAGGATGTTTTTTTTCTTTTTTTATTGCTTTGAGCAAAAAAGGGGATTTTACTCGTCAGGCATGGCTTATGCTGCTGATAGATCTCAGCTCCTGAGCAAAACACAGGATGTGTTTGCGTCTCAGTCGGAAGGGTCCATTTTGGGACTACGTCTTACTTCACCGGCACAACCTGAAACAGAGCAAGCACGCATCAGTTTCTCTGAAATATTTTCAATGTTGAATGCAAGCATTTGGGAAAACACAGATATAGTCAAAGACCTGATTCACAACCCCCCCCCCNCACACACACACACACACAGAGCCAAACAGCAAGAAACAAGGTCTCTTTATATTTTTTTTAAAAATGCATGAAGGCATGAGGTCACTGCTTTTAGAAATGGGAATTATATTTTATTTGATTTTAAAAGGGAAAGAATAGGGGGGCAAGTGTTATGACAGATCCAACCACAGCATAGGGGTCGACCGATTATCGGATCCAATACTATAACTTTGCCCTTGTCCGTTCCCAGTGAGCACGTCTTCAGTGAAGTCATGAGATGCACAGAAGCCGTCTCACTGGAGAGCATGCTTATCAAATGTGCTTTCTGCACCACAATCTGGTGCTGCTGAATTGGGAGTACTAGTTGAGGACAAGGGAGAAGGACTCAAATTTCAATACAAATTAAAAATTTTACTTATTTTATCCATTTTTGCTCTATAAAACTTTGGGGAGCTATGTTATTTACTTTTTTATTTTAATGTTCAGTTAACTTTATAAGAAATGCTGCTGGGAGCTCCCTGCACTTTTTAATGTTGAAAAGTTCTCTTTTGCATGATTTTCATTTTACTGCAAATATATATCGGTTATCGGTCTCCTTCATTACTTATAATCAGTATTGGCCCTGAAAAAACTCTACCAGAGGCCTGGCTTTAAACCATGGTAATACACAGTTTTCCTAAAAGTACAACACACTCACTGCAAAGTGACCTCTCACAATACTGTGAAAGTCTCTCAAACGTCCAAGTTAATCAAGTATGTATGCATAATGACCCTCCTGTTAAGTAACTGCAATGTAACACAGGAAATAAGTGACAGGAGAAGTGATCATGACCACATCATTATGAAACACCTCACTGATGCAAGGCTTTGTAATACTCTTAAAAACAGGAAGCACCGCTTTACTCATTACTACTTTTATTTACTATCCCTCGATTCCAATCACAAAAAACAACAGCAGAATTGTGAGCAATAAAGCCAAATGTGTCAACAACTACAAGCAAACTCCAGCGGCTGAGTATAACAGTGAGGGCAACGGGCAGGGAAACGCTTGAAGTGCCTGTGTTTCATATAGCAGCAGTGGATTAGGGAACCGACGTGAAGAGCAAATGGAGGCCGCACCGATTTGATTGGCCGGCCCGGTCGTCACTCAACAGTGGCACATTACACTGTAGGTTACCCGTTAGAGACATCAATAGGGCAAGATAAGAAGCTTTGCTGTATGCAACCATAGCATTTCAGCAGTCAAACCCTTTGAATAGTATGATAACAGTGTGTCAGTTAAATAAATACACATGGACGACAGCTTAAAGGTTAGCTAGCTTAACTAATCGATTATTGCTAAATATGGCTGACCAGTGTCTACAACCCAGCTGTTTCTTGTATGCACACTAGCCCCGGCAGCTAGCTCCAAACTGCACTGTTCACAAACCAACTTTATCGTGCAACCCGTTATTTCCGCTAATTACTTTGACAAGAATTAAAATGATGCCATTTGTGCAGTGTTATCGAGCGAGTAACCGACTTTGCTTCGGGTGTGTTGTAACGTTGTGCAAATATGTAACGTTATGGTTTACTGACATTAACGTTACACTGCTGTGCTACCAAGTGCGGCAATGCAACTACATATATTTGGGATCAAGTCTTAATGTCATTGTTACATTAATATACTACAGAATCGGTGATTTAGTACCAGCTGATTTCAACCAACGTAACATTACACTGACTTTTGGTATTAACGTTGGTTAGCTAGCGTCACTCTGCAGTCAAACGGCAAGGTTAGCTGGACCACCGACCTTTAACGTTAGCTAATGAGCTAAGTTAGCCAAGTTAGCTGCCGAGAGCTGCTCGTCTCCTGTCTTTAGCTAGTTATTTTTTACATTTACCTAACATCATTCAGGTGAGACAGGACACATTTCAGTTTAATTAATTTAATCACAGTGTCTCCCCGTCCCCGCGAAGACTAACGTTAGTTTGGTACATGTCGGGCAGGTGAAAAGGGGCTGGTGACATTAGAGCTCTGACGGTTCTCCATTAAATAGTTGGGTAGCTAGCGTTAGCAAACAGCAACAAGCGAATGTTAGGCCAAGTGTAAACTTTCGGTCGGAAACGAAGCACCCAAAATGGCCAACAGTCAATACAATATAGCAGCGATGCCAATTCAAACTGAAACTAACGCTCGCCTTCACGTACGATTGTTGTTGTGACCGAGGAGAGGAGGAGCGGCTGTCCCGGTAGGCTACCAGAGGACTGTCAGACGTTTTACCTTCAGAAATGTACGCCATATCGTCATACAGCGAAAGAGCGTTAAGCTGACTAAACATGAAACGCTAAACGGGGACAAAAACACCACAAGGCGTAAAGAAAAGCCCCAGCCGGTTCGCTGGTTTACTTACCTGCCGTGGGCTGAAGTAAAGAGGAGCAGCGAAAGGGGAGCGGCTATTTCTCTCCCGCTGCCGTTCCGAGCTCGAGCTCTGGAATCCGCTGCGGTAGCATCGCGTATCATGGACGCCGACAGAAATGGCGCTGTTTTCACATCTAGTACTTCTTCAACAGCGTCAAGGAAACCGGCGACATTCCGGCTCAAGCAGGAGGAAGGTCATTCCTCGGTGACACTTGATACCTAGAGCCACAATGTCCGCTAGTGAAAAGACAGTTTCATCCAGTGGAGGACTCCTGAATACGCCATCCTCCGCGTTCGTATCTAGGCAACGAGGCAAACGTCTGCCGTCCTATTCGCGTAGGTTTGATTCCTCCGCTAGGGTATTGCATCAGAAGCCCAACTAGTACGCTTATCATTTGTACTCAAACTAAAGTAAAATGATGAATGACATTGAGCAGATTAAACTTAGCACCGAAAATGAAATGAATGATTAAATCTTCTCTTCTGGATTTAAGTTTTGAGGGATTTCTAAAACTAAAAACACACAAACACAAATAACTCTTCATTCATTCATTCATTAGTTTACTCACAGACAGTTAAAATACAAGTATAATCTTCTTAAAAAGGAAAACATATTCTTTATGTCTAGATACACAAGATACAAGATACAATATGGTTTTACAGTTTGTCAAAAGTGTTAACTTACGGTGTCATTATTATTTACTCTACAATGTGTTTATGGTGGTATTCTCATATAATGTTAGTTGTGCTTTATTACAGAGTACACACTTAATCAATACAGTCAACACATTTATAAATTAAACCACAACAGGAATAACATTTCTGTGCAATTTTGTTATTTTTATGACTGTAGCTTTGAGTTTCTGACCTCTTTCACAAACAGAACCAGTACTGTCTTTAGAAAATGCCGCTTTCTTCAATTATATTTTTGACACAGCAGCCAAGCTAAATTTGGTTTTAGATCTATTTACTTTATTTGAGTTTAGATTTCTGTTATAATAGTTTCTATGGAGATATCATACTGTTTCTCTGGTGTCATCAAATATTTAATTACTAGTAGGAAGAAATTTTACACACATACAGTAGGTAGGAATAATTCTGTGCTGATGCCATTACTTAGAGTCAGTCGTAGAGGATATGACTGCTGTTGGCCACACACACTCATCATAATTGTCCATGTAGTAGGGACGATGCCTCTATTCAGGCAAATGCACAAATACAAGCACCTGTCCTCTGTCAGAAAATGACCTTCCCAATGTATTGATTGTTTTTACTTTAACTAATTTAGTATCACTGAGACCTTCTGTTCTTTATGATGAACCACCGTTTGGTCAAAGCAGAGTATTCCTGCAGCTTTACTTCATATTGTCTTAACTTATTATCTAGGCCCAATAACATCACTACTATGCTCCTGTTACTGTACCTCTATTAACTGCTCATATTTCTACAACTGGGGTGTTACCAGTACTACCAGTACTATTTATAGTGCCACTACTCCTCAAGAGCAAAAGTAGTACAGTGAGATCTTGTAACTTGAACCAGCAACCTTTTCCTGCCTCTCAAAGCCTCTAGGTTACCACTGAACACCAAGTGTGTGTGTGTGTGTGTGTGTGTGTGTGTTGGGACTGGTGCTTATTATTTAGACTGACCACCTGCCCCCGATCAAGGGGCACACTTAATCTGCCCTCTGACCCCAGGGGTTATGACCTTTGGCACGAGATGAGCCAATGCCTATTGACCAGCTGTTTGCACTTCAGCCACCACACACACACACACACACAAATACACATAGAAACACATGCTCACGTGCTTCATTGTCTCCTTGCTGTACTACCTGATGTAATTACCTATTTTTGTATGTGGGGTGAGTGTGTGTAGAGAGAGCAGAAGAGGTCAGGACAGGAGTGTGTGGAGTGTGTGCGTGTGCACGAGAGCAAAAACAAAAGAAGGGAGTGTAGAAGCCGACATGTTGTGAAGGCAATATCTGTAATTTTACTACAGTTCCCACGGTCCCTCGGGGTCAGTTAGCAGAGTAATATTGAGTTCTGCTTTTAATCTTTATCTGAAACCAGAGCACTGCAGCCAAAGGCCAAGCACAAATTGACCCTCTGTAACACAGAGGCCTGATCGATGAGGAAGTTGTGTGGGTTTTTACCATCCATATACTGTACACACGCTGCAAAACATCCTTTTCATTAAGTTGTGTCGTCACTGAGACGCTGACCGTTGAAATAATAAGCTGAAAGACTCAATACTAGAGCTGTTAAGATGACACACCAATCGTTTCTGTCTTTCCTGTCACTGATAAGATCTCATCTGAACCTCCGCCACGAGCACAGTAACATGCAACGCTTAACATTTGCAGAGCAACATCTCAAACTGCACTGCTCTCTGCTCTGATGGCTTTCTCATTTGCCAGTGTTAATTGAGAGTCAATTTGGAGCAGATGGCACAGTTAAAAGATGCCCCATAATCCACTCCCTGAAGGAGGGGGGGGGTAGGGAAACGGGGGAAGGGGTGGGGTTAGAGGCCTCTGGGTGATTTCACTCCAAGGTTGTGAAAAGCAAAATGCTTCCCACAAAGCTTTAGTATTGCTTTCCACCTTAACAGCGAGTTCACAGTGTTGTCTGAGGTGAAGCTGGTTATCATCCGCAGGGTGGGTCACTGAGGTAAATCCTTTATTAGTCACAGCTCACAAGCTAGATAGCTATAGACATGTGATATACTGTACACGCAGACTTGTTTAGATTGTCTCTGTGTCCTAACGCAACCTCATAAGCATTTTCATACTGTCAATCAAAGCTGATATTGTTCCACTTTTTTCCGCTTTTGCCCACAGGGGCCAATTAATGTCAGTTTGAATGCAAACTGAGATGGTTCAAAAAGTAACTTGAATGGACCTCAAGAACACTTCAGCTAATGTGTTGGGTTTTTCTGTTCTTTACATTTGTCCATTTTCCTGCTGAAAAACACAAAACCACTGACATTTAGGATGATAGTAAGAAAAACATACTCATGCATGGTTGTTCAAGAACTGGGTTTTACCAGCTATTCATAAATCCACGTGTGTAAAGCCCTTCCTAAATTCTCAGAAACAACTAGCTAGTCTCAAACTAAACTAAATCTGGTTGCACCATTAAAACAAAGAATGTCTTAGCTCGTAAAGACTTCAGCTGTATAACCTCCAAAACAGTTTTAACATTTTAAGGGGGCAAACGATATATTAAACTCCTAATGCTTTGTTTTATTTATTTATATATGCATACATGGAGAAATATGTGTGTTTCAGAGTAATAGTACTCAAGCAGTTTAGAATGGGGGGTGAATATCTGATTATGCTGACCTTGGTGATATTATTTGGTCACTCAGTTATTGTTATTAGCATGACTTTTTGTAATTTGAGCTATGCTGTGTCATTTTTGTGGAATGTATTTTTAAATCTTCCCAGTCATCATCATAATTAAACCACATTTTATCAAGTGTAAGATTAGATATTTCAACCATATGTTTCATTTTACCCCTTGTACAGGTCATACTGTATATTAGCAGCTAACGTTAGTTTAAGCAGGTATAAGGTAAGGTATAAACATCACTTATACCTACCAATTACTGGGTGTAAATATTTAGTACAATCTCCAGGCGAGAACTAGTTTGTGTAATGCAACCCATTTTAATTTAGTGATGCATAAATCTCCACATAGTAAACACTTGTTTTATAAGTTTGAACTTACGAAGAGCTGGTTATGTTAACCTGACCAATGCCGTTTTGTCATTTAGTTATTGGCATAACACTTTCTAATGTGAGGTGTTTAAGAGCTTTTCAGTTTACATCATTATTAAACCACTTGATAAAGTCTCAGGTCGGACAGTGTATGTAGACCTCTTTTACTCTTCAATCTAAACAAGCCATATTAACAAGCTAGCTTAAGTTAAAGGTATAATGAGTAGGATCCGTCAGTTGCTATTTGTAAACACAAAATTCAAAGTTGGCCCCTCCTCCCCAGCTCACACTTCTGGTGGTCCCACGTGCTTATGATCTGGCAAAACGCTTTTATAGAGTCCAGCCCCTCACACTCTGCACACTGTTATTGGCTGGGAGCTACACACCATTGCCCAAAGGTTGACGCTCAGAAACGTCCCAAACACAGCAAAATAAGAAAATCCAGGCTGAGGGCAGGGTCTCTGCAGATACAGACACCGCCACACACTTCTAGTGGGTGATAACTGATGATTGAGAGGGATTATTTTTGTTTGAGTCTATACACTGTTTTTTAGGAAAATCCTAGTTGTTATACCTTTAACTACACAGCTGTTAGACCTGGCAGTTAGTTGGTGTAAATATTTAGTAACAACTAACCTTTACGTAAAAACTAGTTTGTGTGGTGCAACAAGTTAATCTCCACTCAGTAAACACTTATGTTGTAGCTATAAGTAAGTTATAAGTAAGTGTGAATGTAGCTCAGTTCAACAGCTGGTGCAACATCTGGCTCCAGATACATCATTACACAAAGCACTCACCTAATTAACATCATTAATACATTCATTAATGAAAAAACAGCCGGAATAACATTTCCGTACAACATTTCCATTTTTTTTGGCTGTGTAGTGTTGAGTTTTGTGCCCCTTTCACAAACAGAGCCAGGACTGTAATTATTAGTAAGTAACAGTTTCTCTAAGTTAAGATTCCTGTTACAGTATGTAGCAGCAGTATGTTTCAATGGATATATTGTATTCTTTGTGAGATGTGGTAAAGTATTCGATGATCATTAAATCTGAATATTTTTGTCACTAACAACTGGATTATCAGAGGACAGACTTGACGCACATTGTTGAGAATGAGTCTTTACTAGTAAGTTCAGGATTTGCCATATAGTAGGCAGTCGATGCAGCACTGATCAATTCTACTGTAAATATGTAACCAAACAAACTGCATCATTCAGACAATAAAAGGCAATCATATGTTCGCCTGGTGACCTTTTGACTGAACTCATGAAACTTATTCATCATCATCACCAGTATCCAGACAGTCACATGTCAGGATTCATCATAGGAGGGACTGATGCCATATGTGCAGCAAATACCGAAGGATTCTCGCCTCCTGTTAAGTTGACGCACTTCGCACTACACTAACCCTTTTACAGAATTTAAATGCTTGTCTATGAAGAGACCAGTCACAGCTTGAAGCATGAATCAAAGAGACCAATGGGGATCTTTGGGGAAGTAACAGATCCTGCCTCAAACAAAGCCATATGACTTCCTCTTTCTTTTTCCCACTGTCTGCTCTCTGTCTGGACTCTGTATGTTTGTAACAGTGACTTGATGTTTTGTTTCCTTTGCTTACAGCTGCGCAATGCTTACTTTTTTTACCAGTACTTAGCCGGTATTCATTTGGATGCTGCTATAATTGGACTTAAAGAATCTGTAGTCATCGCTACACACCAACTTTTCAGTACACCAACTTTTCTACCTCAGCCAAGCATAGAAACTTTTCTGTGATATTTCAGTTTTTTTTCAAATTTCCAGCGTTTTCATTCAGTTTTTGTTTTGCGGAAATCGATTTTTGAGGGGTTTTTTTTTTTAAATAAATACATTTTTATTTCAGTTTGAACATTTATAAAGATCAAACTGAGCAACAAAAACATAAATAACTCGCATGATTTTAGGATGCTTCACATGTCAAATGCAAGACATGACATGTGAAAACCATGTCTTTGTGTTTTTTATACACACCATAGCTAACAAAAGAAAATAATGTATGCAGAAGTGTCCTGGCGGTGCTGACCATGAGCTGCACCTTATCCGATTCGAGTCTGGATGGGGACACCTTGTTACGTGTCATTCCCCATCTCTCTCTCCTCTCATTTCCTGCCATCACTCTGCTGTCGTCTGGCATACAATGCCCTGAAAATCCATTTAAAAATGTATTCATATAAATACAGTTCGTTTACCCTTTATTCCAACTCTAATAAACTTGCTGACTGATGGCTTAACAGTTGAAATGCAACAAAAGGTCCAGATTGGAAGAATTTTAGTAATCCTTTAGTGATGAGATCCAAAGAGGAATAGCGGACGATCCCTGTAAAGATGTATGTCCTAAATATCCTTAGCTATAAAACAAAATCTAAGTTTAACTACACCTAAACAAATCACATTTCACAGTAGGTCACTGAGTTCTTTCTGTAGTAAGTATCTGACTGTGTCTACTGGCTACACTCATGTAAAAGGTTAACTTCAGTGGTAAACATGCATGATCATACACGTTTACCACTGAAGTTGACCTTTGACCTCTTTATCTTTGTTAAGAAGAAATCATTAGCACGTGATCTAAAGAGGCCGATTTCCCTGTGACTCAATTATTACTCAATCAGTATCAGTAGGTCAGTCAATACAGATCCATCAGTCTGGGGGCTTGGTCTCTTGGTTGGTCTCTTCCTACAGTATAATTACACAGAGCCACTAATAAACACAACCTGAGACTTTAAACACCTTTAATCACTGATTTAGGATTAACAGCAAACATAATCCCATAATGCATTGTACTGTAAAACGATGCATTTTGGTTATTCAAACAAATGTTTGTTGCCGTCATATGATGAGGTGATAATTGACTGTTGAGTGAAGGAGAAATAGCACACGACTGTTTTAATAATGATGATGATGTCCAGGGATTTCAGCGACTGACTTTAAAATTTGTCGACTTCACAGCTGATGTCAAACCTCATGAAGTGAGAGGAAACCTGAGGGCACTAGGAGCACTAAAGGGTTTCTATGGGTGCTAATGACTTCAGTTACGTGCTGGCTGACGGTGATGTAAAGCCGACATAACTCTGACAATGTGTAAATGTGTCTGTGCTGAAGGACTTCTCTAGGGCTGCCGATGATAAAGGACAAAGTCTCCTTGTCATGGGTTTCGCTGCGTGTGTGTGTGAGAGTGTGTGAATAAGAGAGTGAGACAGAGAGCAGGCCTGTTTGCATCGGGACAGCACACACATTGCTAGTTTTACTTACGTCACAGGCAAGTGGCTGTAAAAGCAGGAAAATGTGGATTACATCATGCAGTCACAGTCTATCCACAGAGAGCCTGTTATCAGCGCAGTACAGGTATGAATGTGCTCTCAATGCAAATAGCGTGGCCTCGCCAGCCGTCTCTTAACCTGTCTGCTGTCTGAAGACGCTGGATGATTACTAATTGTTGGTTCAACAGGTTTACAAAGTGCTCCCAGTCAAACAAAGCTCGCACAGTTTTGTTTCTTCTTCTCCTCTGACTCTGTTTGCTCCTTTTGATCAGAGACCGCTTAACCAACAAAAGACTTCTGCAGAGATAGAATTGAGATTTTTAAGGAGCTGAAACCAATCTAAAGTACATTTATCCATATTTTCATTTTACAGAATAAAGTTAAAGGAAAGCTCCCACATTTTTGGGAAATAGGAGTAAATTTAAAGGAGTAAAATATGTCTTTCAACAACTGTTTTATTTACATGTTGTATCTTGTGGATTGCAACTAATATACAAGAATCATTTGTTTTTGTTAATTGTAAGAAAAGTGTGCAAAGCTAGCAGCTTCATGTTAAGGACAGGACTGAGGTGCTGCATGCAGCTACTGTGCCCAGCTGTTGTTAGTCAGTAAATGGCTCTAATGCATTGACGGATAAGGTTATATAATTTTGTTATTGTCAACAAATCACTGTAAAGACCAAAACCAACAATGCATTTATCTTACTAATAAGTATTGTGTGTGTGTGCCATACACTCTGTGCCATAAAGCTCCACTGTTGTCCAAACACACATCAATAAGCCCCAAATGTGTATTGATCCACCACTGAAAATAGTCTTCCTCAAGTGCACTATTTTCTCCTAAACTACAATGCCCGGAAGTTTCAGGTAATTACAGAGCCTTTTAAATAAATTGAATTATATATTTGTGACCTGTTTTTAAAGATCTACGTCTTCAGTAGGGACCAATGAGTTTGGGGCGGAAAGCCACAGACAGAGTAGTTAATTTAGAAGGTATTAAGAGACGGAATAAGACATTGTTGGATTGGGTCTGTTCAGGTGGTGGTAAGAACATAAAATATGATCCAGTTCTATTTGAGTGATATAGATGTATACTGTGGCAACAACAATTTCGTCTTCCATCTGGATGATCACAGGCAAACGTCAGAAGTCATGTTCATGTTCATGTCGTCTCAGTTTCAAACCCGCCTCCCGACGTTGAATCAACCAGTCAGCTTGCTGGATGTGCAAGTCAGCACAACGCATTAGTGAGACGTGGGAGGTGTGAGCGTCGGCTCCTCTGCGAGCTTTTGCGACCTACGGTGTCTCTTTGGAGAAGCATTTAGCTTTAGTCTATGTCTCGTTCAAATGCTTCGTTGAGTTGTTGGACGTCAATACTTTGATCGACTAGCTGTTTCCTCCTTTTTAGATACATACATGCATACATACTGTACACACATATACATACATACTTTATCCCCGGGGGGAAATTTGCAAAAGGCTTGAAAGGATATTTATGAGGTCAATTTATAGTGTGCATTTAGCAGCTACAAATTGGCCTTAAACTTGCTCCTCGACATTTCAAGGGAACAAATAAAGCAGTCACGGCTTGGGCCAGATAGTAAAAAGATGCATTATTATTCCAGGTTTGAGCAAGTAAGCTGCAACTCAACAAAAGTTCCTGCACAAGGAGCCTATCACACCATAAGTCTGCTTATCGTGTGTGTAGGTCAAAGGTGACAGTGCACCACTGTCTGCTATGAATGAGGGTTGTTTTGTGTTTCTTTCCCCTCACTATCAGACTTTAGAGCCTTTTAGAGATTCTCTGTCATGTTGATAAAAGACACAACGCAACAAATCTTATCAGTAAGTCACACATATTTGTTTAGAAAGGCATCTGGTGGTGGAGACAGTCAGCGTTGCTCAGCTACGTTCATAAATCAGTATTCAGCAGTGGAGATAGGACTTTAGTCTTCAATGCAGACAGATACCAGCATCCTGGAAATGGCCTCAGTGACACTAAGTTGAAAGGAATGTGTGGTATGGGAGGAACTCCCTGGTATGTTGCCTAAGATCTGGCAACTGTTTGTTGGCAGGTATACAAACCTTCAGGTCAGCTGGTCGTTCTTGGGATACAGGTTTTAAGGTAAAGGGTAATGACACTCCCATTAACATAATCTGTCAAATGAACACATCAGTAATTCCATAATTATAAAGACTCGCTCAACAACTATTTCTGGTATAACGAGACATCTCATGGTTTTGACTGCTATCATTCAAAGGGCCACTTTACAGATTTTCAAGCTCATGAGTCCATGCTTGCATCATCAGGAAGAGGACTTTGAAATTAATGAGTGTCATAGTGCATGTAGTCATATGTCATTTGATGACCAATTCATAGCAGTAAGGAAAATTGGTTCTTTAATTTAAATGGGGGGGGGG
>NTHP01000538.1:162233-176372 GCA_003416845.1 Oplegnathus fasciatus
TGTCTTCAGTACCGGTTTATGAAAGGGAGACTGCATCTGCCACTAGAGAGCAGCATAGGTGTTCTGTAATTACACAACCGTCCCAGCTGGAGAAAGTGTGTCACTTGGCCAGTGCTCCCTGGTGGGCTAATAGAGTGTTGACCTGACCTAAAGACAGAGAGTATCACAGAGGTGGATTAAGAGGCAGCTTGATGCCTCTGATCAGAGGATTAACAAACTAGCTGGTTCCAAAAGTTTCCCCTCCAGTGTCTCTGGATCTCCAAATCCCACTGTTGTTTTTATAATGCCTGCCACCTCCGACTTATCAGGTGTAAACACAACGCAGGCCAAATATCGACTCCAGTCAGGCCCAGTGTGAAAAATCAGTTGTGAACTGTTGTGAAAAAGGAAGTTTTTCCTTGCCGCTGTCGCCAAGTGCTTGCTCATGGTGGGAATTGTTGGGTCTCTGTAAATAACATTATAAAGAGTACGGTCTAGACTATATGTAAAGTGTCATGACATAACTGTTGTTGTGATTTGGCGCGATATAAATCAAACTGACTTGACTTGACTTGACTTAATTCCCCAGTTCCCCCTCCGCTTGAATTTGTTGTGGTCTCTATAAGATCCTGTTGTTGTTTTTGCGATGGTGTTTAACTCCTCCTTGAGTTAGAAATAGCCCTACATGTGACGGCTAAGTATGTTTGCAAGACGCTGTTACGTGGTTGCGTCGGAGTCATCGTCAGTGGCTTTGTTGCATCAGAGACAAAACCACTGCTCTGACCACTCGCTTGAGATTTTGCAAGTGTCTTCTTTCGCCATGCGTGTCTGAGAAGACATAGCACGCTCTGTGCTTTTGGCTTCACGTGCAGGCCCCCGTGTCCTAGTTAGACAGGAAGTTTAGGCATTGTTCTATCATGACTGAGGCTATTTGACCACCTGCTACGTTGCTTTAAAAAACGTTTCCTATCACTCACCATCTCCCACATGAAATGTCACCATTTATTTCTTCCACCAGCTTGCTACATGTTTGTATCTTTTAATGCTTTTCAGCTGTTATCTGTTGCACATGTATTGATATGTTTATATTCTTCTATAATACATATGCAAAGTTCTGTTTTATTCCAAACACTTTCAGTCCTTTTTCTTTGTCTCAGTATTGTCCTGCTGCTGTACATTTTCATGCTTTGCATCTCTTTTTGTCATGTTTTTGTGTCGTGTATGGCCATCGTTTTGTCGCTTGTGGGGAAAACAAAGCATTTTAAGGAACTACATTTTAAGGAACTAAAACCAGCCTGGGTTTAAGCTTGATTACTACACATTTGTCTGATCATGCACTGGATTTTGAGAGTACACAGTTTGCATTTTTATTATTTACATTCTAGTTCTCTTACCATCTTCTTGACATTTCCAACAGCAATACTGGTCTCTGTGGTCTATTCTGTATGATCTAAACGGATCTAGTATTACATTTTATGTTAGTCACACGATACATGTACACAGGCCAAGTGTAGGTAAATAAATCATTTTATTCAGTTGTTAAAGCGAACAATCACTACAGGGATTTTATGTTGTTGGTGCCATGTGGCCCCACCCTGGGGTAAAGTCACCCTGCTCACTTCTTAGGAGAGCGGTCGTGGCAGGCGCAGGTGAGAGCAGCTACCATCACCACAAATTCGCTGAAGTCGACCTCAGAGTCTCCATTGAAGTCCAGACTTTTCATCATCTCGTCCACCTCACCTCGGTTTTTTGCTGCCTGCGCAGACCAACAAGACAACATTAATAATGTTGGATACTGTTACAACGCTACACTATGCCACTGTATGAAAATGAGAACGCTGAAATCAAAAAGATCTTTTTTTTTGTACAAGTGCCTCGATCAGATCAGCCCCTTTTTCTAATCACATTTAGAAGACTTTTAGTATCAAGAGCGTAATTTTCAAGATAGAAATAGCAGGACGCAACAATGGGATGGACTCTTTAAACTGGTCAAAAGTTAGAAACACAAAATCCACCTCAACAATAAAACCAAAAATGTACAGCTGCAAAGGCCATCAGTTTTAAAGTTGTGGTTGGAGGCTGTCATGGTTTTATAGTTCGCAACCATACGTATAGCTACAAAGCAACCACCTCAACTGCACACCGCAAACATTTCTAGGCCAATTTAGGTACTGAAAGTTTGACGTAAAAACACACAATAAGTATATATAGTTAGATCAGTCATCATTATGATGAATTACATAGAAAGCTTTTTCTTTCCTACCTGAGCCCTGATGCACTTTACACCTCTGTGCTCATACTACGCAGCAAATATTAAGTTTAGTGAATAAATATTGAAAGCATGAGCATATGTGCCTGAGCCTCATGAAGCAGGTCTCAGAGTTGTTACCACCCCCGGTCTGCACAGTTTTCCCTCCCCAGGAGCTGTACGGTACCTTGAGCAGTTCAGGCAGCTCCTTCTCCAGCAAAGTCTTGACCTCGGTTTTGCTCAAGGAGTCCTTACTGCCCTCGCTGGCAGCATATGTATCAAAGGTCTTTATGAGGATGGCCATGGCTGTCTCTAGCTGGGTCATGGTTGCTGCTTAAGAGGTGGCTAATATGGCAAAGAGGAAAATTGTAGACCAACGCCGGTCGACGGAGCAGTAGACGTGTCAGGAGTGGAAGGGAGAGAAGAGACTTTTTATACCTTTTGAGAAATGGATTTTGAACCAGGGATGAGGTGAGGTCATACCGGTTTTAGTGTTGTAGGCGGTGGCTCCAACTCTGCCAACACAACCCCTAGTCCTACAACGCCTTGTGTACACATGGTATTGCTTCAAAAGAGCTTTAGTCATACACTTATTGATTTAAGGAGAGGTCTTTTCATTGACTAAACCACAAAGGCAATATATTCTGTGTTTTGTTTAATTTGACACAAAGTAAATCATAATAAATGTTTTGTTTGAGGTATAAACCCTGTGCCTGTTGTCACTTGTCTTCACTGGCTATCATCACTAGCTGATACTGGAACACATTTAAACCTAGTTTCACTGCATCTGCTGTGGTTGGTGGTCGTCCATGCTGCTGTGTAAAGGTGGACATCAAGCCTGAGAGGAAAGTTCGAGCTACGTAAAAGTACATGTCTACATGTTTCTGTTTTTTCTGGTTACCTGGCCTGGCCTGGCTTCCTGGAAATAGTGCTCAGTTACAGAAAATATGAGATGTACTGCATTTCTCTGGTCACACAACCCACAACTCAGTTGCAGCACCGCTCTGGCTGCAATAGATTAGATTATTATCACTTAACATATTGTGCCAGCACTCATCAGCCTGAAACAACGGGTTGAATGGCTTGAGTCATGAAGATCCACTTTATGTGCATGATAGGAAAAGCAATGTACTGCATTACTGTATCCAACTGAGGTGGTGAACGAGTATGTACAGGGGTGAACGTTTGCAAGCGAAAGAAAGTGTGAACGCTACAGTTACGTAGTGTGGTGGTTAACACCTTTTGCAGGTCATATCAGTGGGTATGCAGCTGGTATGCAGGTAAGGGGTAGTATACTGTAAGCTTTGTTTGTTCCCATGAGTCAAGGAGTGTCTTTCTGAAACTCTGTCTCTGTCAGTCTGACTCACTGGGTCAGGTGTCTCTGTACTAAGAAACTCCTTGGCAATCAATAGGCGCCAATCAGGCTAGTATTTATTTCAGTAGCAGGGTGTTTGTTAAAAAGGTATTTTCATGATCCACAGGTGCCTACTATCTGCCCGCAATGATCAAATGTCTGCGTAAAAACCGTTTAAATCCAGTATTTCCACAGGTTGTGCCAGTCGCTGCCTACCAAAGTAGCTAACGCAGAGGGGAAACCCCTCGTGCAAAGGAATGCTGTCTCACACTTCAGCTCACACGCATCATTTAAACCCCTCATGCAAAGAAATTCTGGAAAGAGTTTGGAAGAAGCGCCAATTGAAGCAGCACAGTCTGTGGAAATGTTGGATTTAAACATTAGTTTCGCCCCAGGCAAACATTTTTATCACTCTAGGCAGTTGGAGGACATCATTTGGAAAACAAAAATATATAACATGCACCCCACTACAGGATAACAGATTTTTTTTTTTTTTTAAATTAAATAGATTTTTTTCTCCACAACTCCCGCTAATTTGAATTGTAATTCCAAATGCCAATGGTGTTTTACCAACATGGTCTGAATTTTTGAAAACACGTACGCTGAAATGCAGAGCGCATGCATTGAGAGACGAAGAAGAAGAAGAGAAGAGAAGAGACGTGAAGATAATGACAGTAAAACACGGTCTCAACAAAGTGTGTGTGATAAGAATGCACACAACAAAGCCAGGGATAAACTACTTCAAACGTCATAGGCACTGTTTCCACTTCCTGTCATTGACCTATTATGCAGCGACCCCGTAACACCACAGTTTCCACTGAGCATCCTCCTTATCGTGATCTGAATTCATTGTGAAACCTGCACCTTTGCTATGGAATCAATACCGCTCACTACTGTAGACCACTGATTAGCTGGTAGCATGATCGAGTCAAAGCACAAGCAGCTAATTTTCTCATTTTATTTTGATACAAGTAACCCAACCCAGTCCATAAACACACACACACACACACACACACACACACACACACACACACACACACACCTTGTCGTCATTGAAATGAACTGAACAACAAAGATGGATAAGACTTAGTTTATAGAAAAATATAAAATATTTACAGTCATATAAAACAATTCACATAATTCAGGTAAAGGCAAGTTCATGAATGCACATTATATGTATGCTCAAAAGTAGTGAAAGAAAATACTGGAGGTTCAGATCCTCATCCACTTTCTTTTGTCTCCACACGTTCAAAGTAATCGAAAGATTCATACACTGGTACCTGACACTGAAAGAGACGGAGAGACAAAAACAATTAATGCAAACACACATTGTGCTGTATGCGTGCAGTAAAGCAGTACATCAAGATGTGTTGAATAAAGGGTAATATTAAAGAGCTTGTGGCTTTGTGGTGCTCAAAGGTCAATGGAAGACTTTTGCTAATGTGTACAATATAAAACTGAGTAGGCGTGAGCAATAAGCATGATTAGTCAGAAACAGGATGTCAGCTATATTTCATAATAATGTTTCAACACTGGAAATTACCACTTTAAGTAGCTGTACAAGTTAAAACTTGGACAACTGCGAGACCAGAGTGAACAGAAACGTCTTTATGCTGCGGTGTGATCCGGTACAACGGTTGTGTATTAAATCCAACCCTAATGAAATGTATACTTTTTAATTGTGTATCAAGCCTGTAGATTGTGGTGTCGTTTTATTGGATTATATTGCTCCTCTTTTTTATTTGATAGGATATAATGTTGACTAAAATGGCGATGTACTCTCCAAACATGGATTGAAGATTGCTGCATATCTCCACTGAACTCTACAAAATAACAGAATGACATCAAAAGGTGGTTTCCATTTGCTACATAATTTTTTTTGTCAGTTTGCTGCCGTTACTCTGCACACAACATTTGTGTCTTTGTAGACTTGATACCATTATTAGACTCACCCACTGAGAAGAGCCTCTGGAGGAGCTGGTGCTGTGTTTGTCCATTTCTGCCTCCTCAGAGTCAGTGTGGGGAATCTCATAGATCACCCTGGCTGCTTGTGCTGAACCCATGAGCCACACACATACACACACAGACACACACACAAATGATTAATAGGATTGCACAAAATGTTATATGAAAATACATGGAAGCGGCACACTTAAGCTTTATTTGAACTTAGCTGGGTATTGCAGTCGCTACTGTTTGTCTCCACCACTGTTTATTTCTGCTACAAATACTACTACTGCTACAGTATTACTACAACTACAAGGCCAATACTACTAATACTACCTTCCATAGTCTACACCAACCAAATTACAAGAAGTACTGTACACATGCACGCACATACATGAATGCGCCTGCCAGCGCGCAAAAATATCAGTATATTTCAGTTCATACAGAGAATATTTAGCATAATTATGAACATGCCCACAGCCGTTAAATGTTGGTCTTACAGAAAAGATATAAAGATACAGCATGGATGGCCACAGCAGAAAAAGACAGCATTGTGTTTATTTGACACAAATTATCAGCTTCACTAATAGCCTGTTATTTATTTCAGGAACCTAAATATACAGGAAAATATACATTTATACAGAAGAAATATAGTGGTGCCAAAAATTACGATAAATTTCTCAAATGAGGTGCGTTAACATGCACATTAGAATCTCGGTTGTCAGCGTTATTGAAGGTTATATGTTGCCCACGTAAACATCAAACGTTAATATGGTTCTGATAACTTTCTGCTATATGTGCAGGTTTCCCTCAAGTCATGTCATGTAGTAGTTTGACAGCTGAACAAAAAAATTTTCAGAAACCTGAAAAATGTCAGAATCGTCTATACGGGGTGATGAAAAAACAGGTTATTCTATGCTGAATGTCACATATGATGAAAACCAGAATAAGACTTCAAACCAGCAGACTAATGTACAAGTTCTCCTCACGGTCAAGAACTATATCTGAAATATCATTCATTCTGGTCCTCCAAACTCTAGAGATATCACTTTCATTAATCTGGGTAGTCATTCATCCAACATTAAGTCAGATGTCAGTAATTTCGGAGTGAAGTTGGACTGTGTTCTGATTTTTGCACAGCAAATAAACAGTGAGTGCAGTCTTCTTTATTCAATTATTAATTAGCTGTTATCCTTTTCACCTAGAAATGGTAATCAGTGTCATTGTTCGATGCCCTTTCCAACTTGTTCAGAATTCAGCTGCTATGATTTTAACCAGGGCTAAATGGAAAGACTGTTGCTTCCCACATTCTGCTCACCTACGCTGTGTTTAAAGCTGCTCTAATCCATATCTGTATGTTAACAATATGAAGGTCTGATGAAGACACATACTGTGAACGGGGTCACTTGTAGTAACAAACCCAAAGACAATTATCACTCGACTCTGCAATTCCCCTCAGCTCAACAGAGAGCAGTTTTTTAGCTCATTGTTTTGCCTTAGAACCCGCAACTTTGCAGTGAACTGCTCTCATCAGCATCTCCAGACGCAGCGGGCAGCTGTTTTCACTGAAAGATACCAGAATGCAATAACTGCACGCAGCACCAAACAGCAGACAGATAGCAACTAGATAGTGAATATGGTGGCATAACACTCATTTTCCTCAGAAGTAGAGTCCAAAACAGAGAGGAGAGTGAATATTGGACATGCATTCATAAAATTGCCAGAAACACGACTCTAAATGCTAATGTTGCTGTTGCTGTAGACCTTAACTCTGTTAAGGTCTATAGAGCTATATATATATATATATATATACATATATATATATATATATATATATACACTATACTCACTGAATCTTAAAATTGCTTAAAACACAGTTGCTTATGATTTTCTTTTGCATTAATTGTGTTGTCTAAATTTTCTCTTCTTTTAAGCATTTACAGCTCCTTATGTTTTGCTACTAGTAATTACTGTTAAGCTAAGAATTTAAGTTAGTAACCATCCAATCATATTTCTCTAAACTCAGGGGTAAATCTGACTGTACCAACCTGTTTCTCATATTCTCATCCCCAATATTCAAAATCATCGAGTTTTTTTTCCTTTTAGAAACAAAGGCCGGCTCATTTCTGCTTTACAACACATTACACCATGTAGATTGTACAGAGGAAACTCTGATAGATTGTCTGAGCAACTAAAGCTACTCTGGTGTCTTACAGTCTGATCTGTCATGAGCTGAATCGCTATCATTCGTGCCTGTTGTCTGGTCTGGAATGTATAGTGTACAACATTAAGGCTCAATTTATCCAAATTACAAAAAAAATATATCTTCTCACCTACAATATTAGGGGTGTTTAGCCATGCAGATATTTTATTTGTCCATCTCGGACATCTCTGCTGCAACACCAATACATTTTAAGTGAATGGAATTTAATTTGTGGCATTCAAAGCAGTGAAAAAAAGGAAATTAATGCATTAATTACATTGTTTTTTTAATGCTGTGTACACCACAAACAAAATTCTATTCCCCTCCATTTTGGGGGCATCTGCATGGCTAGATACCACTAAAGGGAAGTAAGAAAACATTTTGTCACTTGGGTGAGCTAACCATTTAATCTGGAACAATACATCAACTGAGTTTCAATATGGCACATTTTTCTTGTACCTTGTCTCCTTCGCAGAGTGCAGAAACAGACGAGAGTGATGAGGAGTAACAGAGCCACCACAGCCAGGGGAACTATGATGGGAATTGGTAGAGAATTGCTGGAAGAACCTGGATGTCCATGTTGTGAGAAAAAATTAAACACAAATATTACAAAGATAATCCAAGGATTTAAACCAAACCCTTAATGCAGTGCTGTCAAGCTACTAATGTTTTGTCACCTACCTCCTTCTGTGTTGGGCTTTGGGTTGTCTCTGGTCTTAACTGTGAGGACAGTACCATTTCCTTTAACCACAGTAAAAGTTGGTATCTCCATAGACACCCTGCAGGTGTATCTCCCTGAAGCCTCTCTTGTGATATTTGTGAAGGTCAAGTTTGAACAGTCAGATGTTTCTTTTAGCAGAGATCCTTGAGAATGATTCTTGAAGAAAATCTCAGTCTGATTTGTTTGATTGATTATTTGGTTTGTTCGATTTTCCAGCCAATGAATTCTCACTCTTCCAAACTCCCCTTTCCAGCAGCAGGTGATGTTTACCGTCTCCCCCTCCATGACAGAGAGATCAGGTGTCTGGGTCACAACAAGTGTGCCTGATAATGAGACACCTATAAAGAGACAGAGTGATACATGATGTAGTGAATGATGCCACACCAACAATGAAAACAATGAAGAAATAGTGGTCACATTTTTTCCAAAAGATTTAAAACACTGAAACATGTTGGTTCAAATCATGAGACATTCCAAATGCTAGTGTTAGCATATACTCCTCTATTAAACGGATTTGATGTTAAAGGTTAAGTTGTATTTCTACTTACTCCAAGATGAGAGGGCACAGAGAGAGGCGAATAGCAGACTGCTGAGCAGAAGCTTCATCTTTCCACAACGATCCACCACTGACTACTGACACTCGTCTCTTGACAGCTGCTTCCCACCACACACACACACGCGCGCGCGCTCACACAAAACATACTGAGCATCATCTTTTCTTCCTCTGTATTTTCTGCAGAGAAGTGTGAAAAACCACACTCCTTCCTCCTTCAGATAGAAATCAGTTATAGGTTCTCATAATAAAAACTTGTAAGTGAGATTCACAAGTGCTTTCCTTTTCTCTGTTCTCACAATGGAGGGTTTATTTTACTCCAACACAGAAACACTGAAAAAAAATAGATATTGAGGAGAGAAGCAGCGATATCAGTATTTCCATTAAGGAATTTTAATTGAACTTAGAATGATGGCGAGGTTGTCATTTCTAACTCTGAACCCAGTCCCAGGTTTCTTTATAGTAAGTTAATTACCAGTATCGGAGCATGCAAAAGGTGTACCTGTAGTGATACACTGTATTTAGTAGATTTACTTTGGTTAAAGCCCAGTTCTTATACTATCTTTCAATTTATTCTGATGATATGAGTTTTTGTTTGTAGAAAACTTAAGACAATCCTGGTGGAAACTGGTGCAGTTCACCTGTTGCTGGATTAATGGATTGTCCCATTCATCTGTGTCCAAGGGTCAGATCCATGGAAGGGTAGTGGGAGGTTACAAGTGGCATGTATTGCTGTCTGTTATAGTGTCTTTTTAGTACTACCACTAGGAGTCCCCAAATACTGAACTTTGGGTTGTAACTTACCTCTTACTACAGACCCTTCAATGGGCCCATCTGCACTAATGTAGTATACCCAAACATGGTTTAAACTAGGGTCTGATACTGTGTCCCCCTCTCAAACAAAATCTGTTATTGTATATCAAAGTGAATACTCTTCAGATGCTGATTTCAAGAGACCAAGGTTTCACATTCCCCTTTGTAAAGCAAGATAACACTTCCATTTGCAAGTATTGTGAGGTGTGAGGTGTGAAAAAAACTGAAAATGTACACAGCACTGCACAGAACAAAAACATGTAGCCTATCAATACCAAAAAACATGTACTGTGGAAACAAAACATAGGCCTACTATATGCAGTATACTACAGTAACAAAATAAAGTCACAGTGCTGGGAATCACTGGACATCTTGTCGCTTCTCTCATCGACCTCACACCTAATGCTCTCCTTTGCAATGCAACGGGTAAAGAATCGCCGTGTACGCCGCAACCATCCTATCTTGTGAAACGTGGGCTCGGCAGATTTCGATAATTAGATGGACTATTCTGCATGCGATGACTTACACAATGAGAGAATTCTAACAGATTTTAGAGTGTAAAAACTATTCAACTGAGAAGAAACACCATCTATTTCGATCACAAAGACATAAACAACCAATAATTGTTCAAATTGTAGACAGCTGTGCTTCGTCATTTGCCTAAATGTGCTAAAACATTTGCAAATGGTAACAAAGAATGAGAAATGCTCTTTGTGTCGTGCACAAGTGACAAAATGTTGTGGAGAATTTCACTTATTGTTTTGACGATTTCAACTGTCATTCGAGAATTGAGCCAAAGCAACTGAGAAAAACTGTAAATGAAATAATCTTAGAGGTTTAGAGGCGAAATGTCTGTTTAACTCAGAGTTATCTGAAACAAGACCCTATATCACAGTGCTGATTTATTATCTATTATTATTTATCCTAAACATCAGCCACTCATACAAAGTGACACATGTTGATTTTGGTCAGCTAGTCATCGTCTGTGCAACACTTCCTTCCTTATGTTGGATATTTAATCACTTACTGTCATCTGTGTTGTCTTTTGTGTTCTCTCTGGCCATAACTCTGATGACATTTCCTTCAACCACGGTTAAAGTGATAGCTCCCTGATGATATATCTCCCTGAATCCTCTTTTGTGATATTTGTAAAGGTCAAAGTTGAACAGATATTTGCAGGCTTTTTTCACAGATCCTTGAAATTGATTTTTCGAGCTGATAACCTCTAAGATGGCACAGAGCTAGACGAGGCGGCCCGCTGAGTAGAAGTTTTACCTTTCCACACTGATTCGCCACTGACTGACGGACACTCATCTTTTTACAGCCAAGCCCCTCACATCCACCACTCACTCACAAAAAAACAGGCTGCATAAGGCATCATCTTTATTAGCACAGCTTCTGTTCATTCCCTTCAAAATGCCAGTTAACATTCTGGCAGACAAATTTTGAATGAGCTTTTCACTGATGTCAGAAAGTAAAGGGTTATAATAGTCCAGTAGGAAGGTGGTGACAGAGTTAATAACAGTTTGGTTTTTGGACATGTATCCTAATCAAAACAATCTAATCATCAGACATTCTATGGTTTTCTTCATCTTCTTTCTTATTTTTACTCTGTTTCTGTTCCTCTCTCGTCTCTTTCCTCTTCTTCCTGCTCTTCTTCTATTCTTTGGGCTGAAGGGAGATTATTTCCAGGAGCAGCTGAAACATGAATGCACTGATCGATTAGTCATAATGTACTGTAACATATATGCTGCTAATGTATGATCATCATAATGGAGTTAAGTGAAAGTTATACTGTACCTGCGGTGTGTTGCTGAGCTTTGGTCCCTAACTTGTTGAGGCAGAAGAAGATGATGACAAGGGCAAGGATGGGCAGGCACCTCAGGACATAAATTAAGACTCCCTCCTTGTGAGAAGCTGAAATACACCCCCAGAGACAACTGCTTAGATTACATCTACACTAAGCTGTTTAATTACTAAAATGCTGTTTTTGTGTGAAAACAGGCTTTTGTAGAGACTTCTGCTCCCAGAGAAACAGTAATGTTTTAAAGACACAGGGTTTACAGGGTGATATAATATCTCTATTTGCTAAATAGACAGATCTCATTCTTAATATACATTATTATCAGCCCTGTGCTTTGGCAATCTGTAACAGTGTGTATGTTAGGCCACTGGTGTTTTTTCACCTACTGCCAGCTATGAGGAGATCTGAGTTGTCCCTTAGTCAAACCCTCAATGCAACACTGTCAAGCTACTAATGTTTTGTCACCTACCTCCTGCTGTGTTGGGCTTTGGGTTGTCTCTGGTCTTAACTGTGAGGACAGTACCATTTCCTTTAACCATAGTAAAAGTTGGTACCTCCATAGACACCCTGCAGGTATATCTCCCTGAAGCCTCTCTTGTGATATTTGTGAAGGTCAAGTTTGAACAGTCAGATGTTTCTTTTAGCAGAGATCCTTGAGAATGATTCTTGAAGAAAATCTCGGTCTGATTTGTTTGATTGATTATTTGGTTTGTTCGATTTTCCAGCCAATGAATTCTCACTCTTCCAAACTCCCCTTTCCAGCAGCAGGTGATGTTTACCGTCTCCCCCTCCATGACAGAGAGATCAGGTGTCTGGGTCACAACAAGTGTGCCTGATAATGAGACACCTATAAAGAGACAGAGTGATACATGATGTGATAGTTCTGTGACGGCCGCGGGTCTTATGATAGTATTTCGTGTTTTGGCCTGCCTCTGCTTCCCTCTTACAGGTCCTTACTGATTGCTCAGCCTCAGTGCACTCGTGTTTGCATCTGAAAGCTTTTGGATGATACACTGTAACATGAGCAACAATATAGCATTATATAGGCATGTGTATCTATTGCATTCATTGGTATTTGCTTGATCAATGGAGGCCAACAGCATTAAGCTGATTTTGTCTCGTGAGAGAAAAAGCTTGATGTTCTACTATGTTCAGCAGCTAGTTGCTAGTTTTGTCTGTTGTTTGGTGTTAGGCAGGTAGTGTACTGTGGGTTCAGCATAGCTTTTTTGTTGAAAACAGTTGCCTGCTGCTGTTGGAAACAAAGTTAATGACACCAGCACTGTAACACCATATAGTAAATATTTTGAAAAACCAAAACAATGAGCTAAAAGAGACTAGTAGTGCTGCGGAGTTGGTAACTGAATTGGAATTGGTAATTGATCATTCCCTGTGGGTTTGTGGGTCAGTACATGAGACTCCCTTCACAGTCATTTGATTTAAAAAAAAAAAAAAATTTCTTCAATCCCTTGCACACAAAATATACGCTATTAAAATCTTAACTCAAATGTGCTAATCCCAGATATGTTACTGAAGGAATGTATTTGCACTCCTGATATTGAACTGATTGCGGTAAGATTGAGACCGTACTATCTGCCACAGGAGTTCTCGCACGCCATCGGTGTGATTGTTTACATCCCACCTGCAGGGCAGGCAAGAGAGGAAAGGGCAGTCTGTGTGAAGTGGTTGTGGGGGGCAGAGGAGGATGGGCTCCTGCTGTCCTCCTTAGAGCAGGATCTCTTATAACAATTTAAATCAGAGGGTGTTGTGTAAAATTCCCACTGTAACGAACTGGGTGCTGCACCACCCCTCGCTGGACTGACAGGCTTCTAGTGACACACTACAGACACACCAGGTTCATTCCCATCCAGCAAGTCACCATCATCAGTCACCACACTTTCCTTTACAGGTGTTAAACACTGGCCTGCTTCTTGTTGCATCTCACACCCTTGATAAATACTCTATCTTCTGAATTAGGCCTGTATGGTTCATCTGGAAACAACAGGATTGAATAAAATTATGTTGCTTTGAAGAAATCTTGTAAGCCATTGTTTTACTGCTTAGTTTTTTGTTGAACATAAGAAAGTAGAGATAAGTAGCCAACTAGTGTCCTGTCCTCCCCAATTTTTTGAGTCACCAGCCGCCACTGGTCTAAGGACACCAAGGAGACCCTCCAGGAGTGTTTCCATGTCACAAACTGGGAACTGTTCCAGGAGGACTAATGGGATGACACTGAGGGTCTCTCTGGCCCTGTTCAGACCTGGCATTAACATGCGTCTTTTGTGATCCGATCACAAGTGGACAGCTCTAAGTACAGGTGTGAACGCACCCGAGACGCATTAAGATCCGATCGCTCAGGCCACATTCTTTTAGCAGTGTGTACGCGCATGTGTCCTGTCAATAGCACGGCTAAACCACCGCTACTGTAGCGTCCCCTTATGCTCTAAAAAAAACATTGATTTTCATGATTTTCCCAAAGATGAACGTTTACCTGAGAGATGGTAACGCCTATCTGACGAT
>NTHP01000538.1:176378-195269 GCA_003416845.1 Oplegnathus fasciatus
TGACCGTGTACTTTTTTCAGTTACTTTAACAGTGTAAAAGTGAAGTGTAACTTCTTAGCTTGCTAACTGAATATCGTTTTAACCATTTACTTTAGCTTTGTCTTTACTAGAGTTGGAAAAAAGGACGCTAACACTACTAATGTACCGTGAGTTGGANNTGGAGATGCATGTGGAGACACATTCTAATGCCAGGTCTGAACTGACGTACTTAGAGCTGTCCACTTGTGATCAGATCATCCAAGACGCATGTTAATGCCAGGTCTGAACAGGGCCTCTTATTGCATAATGGACTATATCAGTTTCTGTGTGGACAACATTGTCCCCTCCAAAAAGGTTCGCTGCTTTCCCAATTATAAACCATGGATCAATAAGGAGATAAAACCCCTTCTCAATAGGAAGAAGAGGGCTTTTATGGTGAAGGATTGTGAGGAACTCAGGGCTGTCCAAAAGGATTTGAAGAGGAAACTGAGAGGCCAAGAACATCTACAAGGAGAGGATTGCGGCCAAAATGGGACAGAACAGTGCAAAGGAGGTGTGGGATGTGATGAAACGGATGACAGGCCTGCACCCAGAGCTCAAGGGGACCCAGAATTTGCTACTGAGGTGAATCTATTTTTCAACAGGTTCGATACAACCAGCAAAACCTGTGTGCACAGACAGTGTGTCTAGATCCCCACCCACCATCTCTGCCCACATTCACACCTCTGCTTGAGACTCTGCACTCCTCCCCACCAAGATGCCTATCTCCCCCTCTCTCAGAACAGCCCCTCTTCACCCTCCAGCTCTCTCCTACCACATACCTACATGTGACTGGATGGCGTAACATCGCAACCCCCACCCCCCTCCATGACATGTCAACCACTGCTGGACTTTCATAGTCCCACTCTCACCCCCAGCCAGGTGGAAAGGGAGCTCTCCAGACTCCGAACAAACAAAGCCAGTGGGCCAGACAACATCAGTTCCAGGGTTCTCAAAGCGCTTGCAGGAGTCCTCCATTAGCTCTTCAATGTTTCTTTGTTTCTTGATCACATGTCATGAAGACCTTTGAGAGGCTGGTCCTGTACTACCTGAGGACCCCGCTGCAGTTTGTTTACCAACCAAATATCGGAGTGGAGGATGCCATTATCACAGAGCATTGTCACACCTGGAAAAGCAGGGAAGCACTGTGAGAGTCATGTTCTTTGACTTTTCCAGTGCTCTCGACACTATCCAGCCCTGCCTTCTAAGGGAAAAGCTTCTGGCGATGCAACTGCATCCTGACACTGCAACCTGGATTATGGACCACCTCACTGGCTGGCCTCAGTATGTCAAGTGGATGACTGTGCCTATGAGGTTAGCAACAGATTAGCAACACTGGCACACCTCAAGGAACTGTACTGGCACCATTCCTCTTCACACTCTACACCGCAGACTTCCATCTCAACTCTGGTTTCTGACACCTCCAAAAGTCTTCTGACAACTCCTCCATTGTTGGATGCATCAACAACAACAACGAGGAAGAGTACAGAGGACTGCTAAAGAGCTTTGTCACATGGTGCAACAACAATCACCTGAAGCTCAATATCAAGACCAAAGAGCTAGAGGTGGACTACTAAAGGAACAGGAGGCCCCCGTCCCTGTTACCATCCAGGGAGAAGAAGTGGAGAGGGTGGACTCATACAGGTACCATGGGGTCCAAATTAATAAAAACTGGACTGGTCACACAACACAGACACCCTCTTCAGGAAGGGACGGAGCAGACTGTTCTTCCTGAGGAGACTCAGATCCTTCAGTGTGTACAACAGGCTCCCGAAGATCTTCTACCAGTCTATAGTAGCCAGTGCGTTGTTCTTTGCTGTGGTGTGCTGGAGTGGTGGCATCAGGGCTCTTGAGGCCAGCAGACTGAACAAGCTGGTGAGGAAGGCGAGCTCTGTGGTCGGGCTGGAACTGGACTGTCTGGAGTCAGTGGTGGAGAGGAGGATGAAGGACAAAATCAAAGCCATCCTAGACAACCCCTCTCATCCCCTCCATGATGAGCTGTGGCAGATGGGCAGCTCATTCAGCCACCGGATCATCCCACCCAGGTGCAAAACGGAGCGCTTGAGGCGCTCATTTGTACCTGCTGCCATCAGACTGTACAACAGCGGTGGGGACCACAGACTGTAACACCACACAACACACACAGACCCATTTGGTTCACTTGAGACACTCACCTCACCTTTCCCTCTCCATTGTTAATCTGTTGGACTGACTACATACCTCGCCATACTTACACTTACTTATATTTTTGTTATATATTTTACTGTACCACATGATCTCATTTATATTTTGATATTCTATTCTGTTATATTGTTGTACTATACTACACATTATTTTATATCATACACTACGTTATACTATATACTATGCTATATTGCTGTACTATACTTATACTATATACTATGTTATATAGTCCTATTATACAGTATGTTATACTATACTATATTACTACACTTCAACTTATTTTCTGTCTCATATCCCATACTATATCATAATGTACTAATATACTATGGCTCTTGCATTATATTATATATTATATAAATTCTATTAATACAAGCAAACACTAAGTACCATTACTTAATCTTATCACATATTAGTCTGGTGTACACTGTTTACATAAACTTGTTGACTCTGCTGCTATTAATCACACGACTGTCACTTTAAACGCACCACTGTCACTTTACCATGTCAATGTCTCCAAATGCTCTTGTATAGTTTCTTATACAGTTATCTTACCTTAAACTATAATCTGTTATTAAGTATTACACATTCTCTTAATCTCATTTTAGAAATATTACCTGCCTCCATCTCAAACAAACCCTGACATAAACATAGATGTACCGCCAATACTTTCAACAAAACACAAAAATACACATACAAAATCAATGACACTTGACAATACAGAACTATTACTTATGAAGTTCATACCTTCCAATTATTTGACCTCTGTACATATTCTTAAATTAAATCACTCACAAACAGCATTTTAAATAATTCATCAGGGATTTCCACAATTTGACTCCACATAAGGATATATATATCTGCTTTAAAGTGTGTGCATACTGAGAAATTACATTTACTTCTATAATCATTCCCACCCAATCTTGGCACGAAGAATCACTTCACAGTTATATTACATTTGACTTAATAAATAGCCCATTGGTATGTTCACATGTATCCACTTTATTAATAATTCTTGTTATTCATGTCTGTATAGCTACATTGAATATTATAGTTATTTTTTGCCCCACACCTCCACACAGTAACTTCAATATGGTAAAAATAAGTGAACAGTACAACATATTTTGCTTTGTTCAAATTGCAATGCTTTTGGACACTTTTGTATTTATGTAAGCTGTGTGAGAAGAACACTTTTAACTCAATCTATTATTATCATTATTATTGTTATTGTGATTTGATCACCCCTTTTTTGATTCTCTAAAACCATAAACTTGTTTTGCTCAAATATGATTCATTCTTAAATAACTATGTATTCTGTACTGTAGTAAAATACTGAATATGGAGCTTTAAACAGAAGTAATAAAAACTTTAAAATTGCAGACTATTTTTTTTTTCTTCCTTACCCCAAGATGAGTGGACACGAAGAGAGGCAAGTAACAGACTGCTGAGTAGAAGCTTCATCCTTTCACTTCAGTGCACCACTGAATACTGATACTCACTTAGATCTTCAGTACGTCCCTCACATCTAACACACACGTAAAATGATACACACTATACAGGGAGTGAATATTAGAATTAACATGAACTGTTTGCTAAAACGTTCACCATATCAACTTTATGTGGTGATAATTTGTCAATATTGTGTTTACAGTTTGTAGAACCACACCCAGTGGCCACAAAATCAATTAATGAAGGTTTAATGCTCACGGTAACAAGACATGCAAATAGTTTTGGTTTTATGTGCCCAGGCTTGATCATGAAACATTTGCCATGACCCTGTCAAAAAATTACCATTTCTTGTTCCTAGAGACATTTTTGATGAACAATGCAACTGCAATGACAAACGCTGGATTACAGGCATCATTGGAACCCCTGTGTGTAGGTGGACAATTTAATCCAATTTAATGGCGGACTCCGCCACTACCAATTAAAACTACTATATAGAGAGGTAACTGCACAATGTGAATATATTGAATGTCTATTGCTGAAAAAGTGCCAACCGTAAATAGTATTAAAAACATGGTTTGATTTCATGAAAATCATTACAAACAAACATTATAACCTAAAAATGGAGAGGACATTTCAGGAATTTAGTGTATACAAATTTAATGACAGTAAAATGTTACTGGCATTTTTTTTGTATTGTCTGTACTTTTTCCAACTTATACATTACATACTTACATTTTGATTTTTTTTTCTTGCTGTAATTTGGAATGGTAGTTTGTTCAGACTCATATTTATTTACAAGCCAAGTTATTTTTTTAAAGACTGCAGTTTGCTGCTTGATGTGGCAAACATTATATCAGGTCAAACCAATGTATTCTAAAGGTATTTTAGAGTGTAGAGCGTTTCAGCATGTAATCGCACAATGTGAAACACTGTTCTATTGTTACTAAATACATTTCCAAACAGATTTAGTAAGATAAAGTACAATATAATGGAATTGATAGATTCCATAACCACTATGTCCCACTATTGTCTGTGCTATAATGACCAGGCGTAAAACACGCACAGTATCAAATATCAAAGTTAATCCCCATCCGCTCATCGCTCTATTCATACTCAAAACATGTTCTAAATACCAGTGAAGGCTAAAATATAAATACACACATAATAATACTACAGTTGTAGACAAAATCAGGCAATCAATCAGAAGTCTATATTAGATGCCAGTGTGTGTTGCATTATATCGCCCTCCGGATTTTAAGTAGTAGTTGCTGATTTCATGCTGCTCCATGTGCAGCAGGTAGATATGTATATTTAAGGTGCACTTGCTCAGGGGCAGGTAAGCAGTACAGTGCACTGTCGTGAGGGAAATGAACCAGCAATCTCTGGACAATATGGAAGCATACAATGGCGACAGAAAGGAATGGAAGTTTGTTCAGACTCATATTTATTTACAAGACAAGTTTACAGAGTTTAAGGTTAAGTTACAAGTTTATTTACAGAGACTGCAGTTCGCTGCTATATGTGGCATTTCCTATAACATCTTCTAAACGGAAGTGGCCTTGTGCTCTGCTTTGGACTGTCAGTACGATAACAGAGAAAAACAGGAAGACCCACAACCACAAAGCACTAAACCTTAAGTCTTCACACCCATAACTGACAAAGCCCTTTTGCAGGCATGCAACATGCAATGTCTAAACAGATGAAAGACAAACGCAGCTGCTAATTCACAGACAAACTTATTCATTCTGTTCGCCCTGGTTGATTCCTTTGACCTCACTGTATTGCTACTTTGGTTCTTTCAGCTGTTCTGTCAGAGTTAAAAACTGATGGAGCTTTTGTTGTACCGACTCCAGTCAGCACCAGATCAGCTAGAACAGTCTCTATTCAGTGTGATTTCTGTGTAGCAGCAATGACTTGTATACTTACGATTATTCTTCCATGCATTTGTTTGCCCTCCTGTAACTTAAAATCTGTTTATGTTACAAATAATTTTATTTTCTTGCGCTTTAATTTCCACAGATTTGCGTATTGAATAAGCTATTCCTGAAATGGTACTCATTTCCTCCCACAGTTTTAATGCTAACAAGATAATTGAAATGCTAAATGGTGTGTAATTCTTTGTAGATGGATCGGGTGACTGACTTACGTTTTAACAACACTGACATCCATTCTATTTGAACTAGGCCATTGTATACGGTACAAACTCCACTGATATTTCTAAATCCTCAGTACTGCACACTGATCAACTGCACATAACTTCATTACGATTACATGAACAGTTTGAGTTATTATGAGTTACATATTACACTGAAATCTATAGTTCACTCCAATTGTAATTATAACTTGGCACCTGTATAAAGCACAAACACCATTCATATTTCAAAAGACTCAATGCTGCACACCGTATTTAAGCTCACGATGACTGCATGTACAGTTTAAGAGTTACATAATGCATTAATGCCTATGGAGCCAAGTTGACCTACATTGTATTTACATCTCTGTAACTATAATTAGTTAGTTTTTAGCTTTGTTGTTGATAGGTGGTTTTTGCATGATGACATAAATAATCCCAGTTAATGTTTTTGTATACCTATCATTTCATATTAACTTTTATAATTCTTTTATGAGTGTGTATAACTTTGGTACAGAGTCTGTATTTCTCCTAATGTAGGGACCCTCAGGTCTCAATGGTTAGCTGGAGAAACGCCAGCAGAAGAGAATCTGGTGTCACTTAGACTATGTTTCTCCATATTCGGACTCAACGTATAGTTGTTAAGGTTCCGGGAGAAGCAGTACAGGGCCCAAATGCAGGCAGGACAAGGCAGAGCTGATGTGGACCAAAAGGTTACTTTAATGGAGGCTAACTGGCAGGCAGACAGGCAGGTAAGGCTCAGCAGAATAAACTGGCATGAAGTCCAAACAAACATACAGCAAGAGTCCAAGGGAACATAGACCATGGCAGGGAAGGAGTCCAAAGAACAATGACAATCTGACAGGAGTAGTGGATCTGGGCTGGTATATATGGTGAGTGTGGCTGATGAGGGAATGAGGTGCAGGTGGGGAGATGGGCAAGGAAGCTCAGGTGAGGGGAATGAGTTGATTGCCAGGGAGATAGGAGTGGCTGCAGGAAGGGCCTGAAAAGTCTGAGGGCATCTGGTGGAAGAATGGAGAATGGCATGAAAAAGGCATGGGGAACCAGAAACATGGCTGGAGAGGAGGGACAGGGAGACGGACCATGACAATAGGAGCTTGTGTCCAGGCCATATATGGTCTGAATATACATTGTAACCTCATCACTTATAAGCACACAGTATGAAAAGAGTTGGTTTTACTTTGCCTAGTACACATTTTAGGGTGTAAAATCTGAAATCAGTGACGGTGAACATCACAGCCCCAAACAGGACTGCAAGGCCCTGCAAAGACTGGTTCATTTGGCTGAACGTATCATAGGCAGCACTCTACCCTGCCTGAAAGACATTTACACCAGGCGGTGTAAGACTAAGGCTAGGATAATCATTAGGGACCACAGCCATCCAGATAACGGCCTTTTCTCCCTGCTGCGGTCAAGAAGATGATACCGGATACACCAAGCCAGCACTGAGAGGATCCTGAATGAGGATACTGCCTAAGAAGAAGACTATTTTTGAATGTATTATTAATATTATTTATTTTATTCTTTACTCTATTTCACACTTATTTTTATTGCACAATTGGATTTAACAGACACATTTCACTATGATTATGTGATAAACTTGAACTTTAAGGTTCCAGGAAAAGCAGTACAGGACCCAAATGCAGACAGGGCAAAGGCAGAGCTTGATGCAGATCACCAGGTGTTTAATGAAATTATAATAATTACTGGCCAATAGACAGGCAGGCAAGCGGCCTGGGAATTGAGGAGGCCGGCCTGCGGGCGGGGCGGAGACGGAGCCAGAGCATGCTAACAGGCTAGATGCTAGTGGGCCAAGGTGAAGACTTGAGGCCAGCAGGCTGGTTGCTAGCAGGCTGAGATACAGGGTGAGGTGAAGACAGAAGGTTCATGGGTTGGAGGCTAGCAGGCTGAACAATAGCATGCTGGAGGCTAGCAGACAAAGAGGCCAGAGTGGCTGACAGTTCCTCCTTTAACCCAGGTAGCTGCCTCGCTAGTCCGGGGTGAAGAGAGAACTCATTTAATGCCAGCGACAGAGCTGCCTTCTTGCGCTGGATGTCATACATCTTTGTAAAGGCTCAGTAGACATGAAATGACCCCGACCTCCTCCACAGAACAGTCTCTGTCTGCTGGGTCCATGTTGGTCAGATCGTACTGTTAAGGTTCCAGGAAAATGCAGACAGGACAAAGGCAGAGCTTGACGCAGATCACAAGGTGTTTAATGAAGGCTTACTGGCAAGTAGATAGGCAGGCAGGCAGGCAGGTCAGGTACAGAGAAATAAACCAAGGCATGAAGACCAAATAAACATAGCAGCTGAAGAGTCCAGAGAAACAAAGAACATGCAGGGAATGAGTCCAAAGAACAACTGACGATCTGACAGAGGAGTAGTGGATCTGGGCTGATATATATGGTGAGTGTGGCTGACGAGAGAATGAGGTGCAGGTGGGGAGATGGGCGAGGAAGCTCAGGTGAAGGGAATGAGTTGATTGCAGAGGAAGTGGAAGTGGCAGGGGCTGGAACTAAGGCTGAAAAGTCAGAGGACATCTGGTGGATGGAAGGAGAATGACAATGAAATACATAAGCACGGGGAAAAAGAGGTGATTGAATGGAGGGTCAGAGAGACGAACCATGACAAACTTGAACTCTGCTATTCTCTAAGTCTGACCACACGTGCCAATGAACCAACCTGAACTGAGAATCGACTTGTAGCCTGATTGATTTCAATTTCATCGGATCAAAAGAATCTCCCTTTCAGTTGTGAATACATTTTTCCATTCATATTTTTCTTATATCAGTGTTTGAAGCTTTAATCATTTCATGCTGTTGTTTTGAGGCTTCATTTGTGCTGTCATTGCGTTTCATTTTCTTTATTTTACAGCACAAACAGAATATGTGCTTATGTGGGAGTATTACATTAATCCACCACAAATTAAATTATTTGACAGTACTAAATATAGGTTCATTTAGCTACAGCAAGAGTTATGACCTATTCGTCACAGGAAAAGTTAATTAGGGTTAAGATTCTGCATTGAAAATGGTTACGGTTAGTCTTTTTTTTCTTTTGAGTGAGTCAGTGCAGGGAAAATGTTCCTCCTACTGCTTTCCTCTGTGCCCTTTCACAGTCAGCTGTTCTAAGTTGTCTTTCACATACTGGCTCTGTGGTGAGAAAAGGTATTCCATAGAAGACTTACAGTATTGCATGTTGAAGCATTATGCTCATTTTATTACATTTTCCAAGACCATTCTTATTTTCAAGGATTTGGTGTGCCCTTGTTTGGATTGTGATTTTTCTAGGTTACCTTTTTAAAAGAAAACACATTCTGATGATTGTTTTAGTATATGGGAATTTAGTGTTTTTACACAGGAATGAATTATGATCAAATCAGTACATAATGTGGAGCTACATTTTTGCACATATTTATAGTAGCTCCAGTTACCAGTGACTCACAGGAAGCTGGTCTGAGCCTTGGCTGTAGTTGTAATTGTCACTATGATCAGGCTGTGTTTGGCTGTGGCTAACACCACTGGCAAACAGAATGTTTGAGTTCAGGAAATAGCTTCACCACAGGCTTGACAAACTCAGTCATTTCAGTTTACTGCACCTACACAATCCCTTCATGTAGTGGGTGTCACACTCACTGAAAATGAGCCTTGGTAATCGAAACAACCACGGCCATGACCATAACTAACCATACTGTGATCACAGCAACAGTGATGCAGTCCGTCACAACCACAGTAGACATACAGCGAGAGAACTTGTGTTTACTAGTTAGCTTAGTAATGATACAGATTTGTGGCAGATACCAACCATGATGCATTTTTCAACTACCACATCAGTACAACAGTATAAGACGACCATTAACCTTAAAATGTTGCGTACCAGGCTTAATGCAATGTTACAGTGGCAAACAAACTAGCAGGCTAATGAAACTAATGCTACCACATTATTATTATAGTTAATCTTTACACTGAATAAACATAAAATACATTTACCATTAGGGTGGCATGACTACTGACCTGTTGCTATAAACTCCTAACTGATATACTGTAGACCAGCTGCTATAGACCTTAATCATGGCAGAGATTTTGAAATGTCATAGCAGCAAAACACAAGTGCAATTAATAACATTAATAAATAATGGATGTGTTCCATAGACTTAATGAGGCACTTGTTCTGAAATTTCACTATTTACGAAACTGACTGAGTTTCCCCAGTTTCCAGACAGAGCATTTAATATTACTTTTGTAACTGAATCAATGTTCATAGATAATGTAGTTATCCAGTGTTAATACTCATTATCACTCAGTTTCAAGGGAATTGGGTCATCTCATTCACATGTTGACTTTCTTTAGCCTTTATATATAACACAGTAATGTGGTGCCACTAGGTTAATCACCCCCATACAGCAAATCCATAGATACACACGTACACAATATGCACAAAGTGCACAACTTCACATTCGACACTGCACTCCCTTGGGTCCTCAGCAATACACCTGCCGAGTGTGAAGTCGATCAGATGAACGGTTGTCGAGATAATCGAAGGACAGACAGACAGACAGACAAACAGAGACAGAGATTCCTCACATTTATAGCTAGACTAGTGCAGTGCCCGTTCAGAGTGTGGCAGTTTGGAACGGGCCGATCGCTTAGCCCCTGGAAGTGCTGCTTGCAGCGTTGTCGAGAACTGCAGTATGGCTGCTTGCAGCGTTCTGAAGAACCGCTCATGTGACTTCACACTCGACACTGCACTCCCATGGGTCCTCAGCAATACACCCGCCAAGTGTGAAGTTGATCGGATGAACGGTTCTCAAGATATGCAAAGGGCAGCTGCTACAGCGCCACTGACTGGCCAAATGGCACCAAATTTCTCATAGTCACTCAGACATCATATCTACACATATCCACCAAATGTGGTTGCAATAGCACTCAGCATTCAGGAGATATGACATTTTTTGTAATATAAGCCCTGCCCACAGCATTTGAGCAAACTTTGAGGGCCAGCTGTAGTCAATACTGTATGGAATATCAAAAATCCAGAAAAGACACTTTTCCGGCTTGGTCCAGAGATGTTCTGTACCAAATTTGGTGACAAAATTTGTAGGAGGAGTAGCGAAAAAACAGATTTGGACAAAATTCAAAATGGCAGAAAATCGATCTAGATGCAAATGGGCATGGCTCATGTGGATAGATTTGTCTGGACCCACAGAATCTTGTTTCTGAGAGTTACGGTTCAAAAGTTGCAGGCCAAAACATAAAGTTCGTTGTTATAGCGCCACCTTCTGGCCAAATTGCACCAAATTCGACACTGCACTCCCCTGGGTCCCCAGCAATACACCTACCAAGTGTGAAGTCGATGGAATGAATGGTTCTCGAGATATGCGAAGGACAGTCATACATACATATAGACAGACAGATTCCTTCCTTTATAGTTAGATGCTGCTGCTACAGCGCCACCTATTGGCCAAATGGCACCAAATTTTTCATGGTCACTCAGACATCATATCTACACGTCCACTAAATGTGGCTGCGATAGCACAAAGCCTTCAGGAGATATTTTACATTTTTTGTAATGTAAGCTCTGCCCACAGCATTTGAGCAAACTTTGAGGGCCAGCTATTGCAAAACTGTATGGAATATCAAAAATCCGGAAAAGTCACTTTTTCCAGCTTGGTCCAGAGATGTTCTGTACCAAATTTGGTGACGATTGCTCAAAATTTGTAGGAGTAGTAGTGAAAAAACTGATTCAACAAAACAGTCTGAACCATTTTGAACTAATTAAAATGGTGGAAAATTGATCTACATGCAAATGGGCATGGCTTATATGGATAGATTTGTCTGGACCCACAGAATCCAGGAAAATTTGTTTCTGAGAATTACATTTCAAAAGTTATAGGCCAAAACGTAAAGTTCGTTGTTATAGTGCCACCATCTGGCCAAATCACACCAAATTCGACACTGCACTTCCTTGGGTCCTCAGCAATACACCCGCCAAGTATGAAGTTGATTGGATGACCGGTTGTCAAGATAATCGAAGGACAGACAGAGATTCCTCGCATTTATAGTAAGATAAGATTATGACACAGCTGAATTTCTGAAAATATGACACATTTCTGTTCCAGTAATAGTTTATTAAAAAAGTAGTGTAATCCACTTTGGTCACCTTGGTCAATGCATGAAGTCCAATAAACATGACTGTACTTGTACACATTTCAATTTGTGTGAAAACAATCAAATGCAGAGTGTGACAAAAGATATAAATGTGAAATTTTTCACACAGCGCTTTGAAAGTAATGATTTTCATTTGAGGATCCTGCCACAGCAACTAAGAAACTATGAAAAATTTATTTATTTTAAAGTGGTATATTATAATATGGTAAGTAAACATTTTAGTACAACATTTTAGTACAATTTACAGTACAGTAAAGAAGTTTGACTACACCATATTTTCGGTCAGCATTAAAGGTAAAGAAACCAAGACCAATACGCACTTCAACATTTATTTTATTGGTGGAAAAATACTCACCCATCAATTCACAACCCATTCAAAAAGCCCTGCACGTAACTTGTTACGATCAGAGTAGGTGAACCCAAACGCATACTCAGACACAGGAATGATGATGAGAATGAAGATTTATTGTAAAGAAAATGACGATGGTAGAGGGGAATGAGGAGGTCTGGCTTGGTCGGGGGTGAGAGCAATGATGGAAGGCTGGGCCAGGGAAGTGAAGCCGGGGTGTGAGTGTGGCCAGGAGATGAAACAGACGAGGGGTGAATGGCAGGCGAGCAGGCGGGCAGGCTGGCAGGCAGAAAGGCAGGCAGAGGAATGAATGAGGAGTGATTCCAGAGGCACAAGGAAACAACAGATAAGTACAAGGTATCATGCGCACGAGGAATAACGATCTGGCGATGAGTGGATGCAGAACTGGATTAGCTATACTGTCACGCTGATGAGTAGATGAGGAGCAGGAGTGCAGGCTGAACAGGTGAGTGGAATGATTGCTGATTGCAGGGGCTGAGCCGGTAGCCAGGAGAAGTAAGCCACGCCTACGCCACACACAGACAGCGAAACACAGGGGAAAGGAAAACAAACGAAAACACTGGGGAAGACGATGATACAGCCTTAGCTGTAACAGTACGGTAGGTAAGGGAAAAGTTGAATCTTCCGAAGAAGAGGGCCCAACATGCTTGGCGAGAGTTCAGTCTTTTAGCCGTCTGGATATAGGCCAGGTTCTTATGGTCAGTCCAGATGATGAAAAGTTGATCTGCGCCCTCCAGCCAGTGCCTCCATTCATCCAGCACGAACTTCACTGCGAGCAGCTCACGGTTGCCAATGTCGTAGTTTTGCTCAGCGGGGGACAAGCAGCGGGAGAAGAAGGCAAATGGACACTTACCAACATAATGCCGACTTTTACCTTCCACCATCCATTCCTTCCACGAGCGAGATCTACTTCCTTCTCCCCAGAACCACTGAAGACGGGTCTGCTCTCGCCTGCCTGCTGTCAAATGCACGCAAAGACAAAACATACAAACAAAAATTTGACCACACCGGAAGTGTCTGCTGTTTTTGGGAAGTTACTGTAAGCTCTTGTAGCTTTGCAGCTCTGACGATAGACATTACGCTCTCTCCTGAAGATACGGAATGCATCACAGTTGAAATTTGCAGCCCAAGGAAAGAATGTAAAAATCTAACCATTGACATGTTCAAGGAAATGGCAGGTACGGTATATAGAAAGGAAATATGGTGTGGAGATTTTAATGCACACAGCAGCTTATGGGGTAGCAAGCACACAGACAGTGATGGGAATATAGTGGAAGAAATGTTGGATGAAAATCATTGGTCTACCTTAACGATGGACATGGTACAAGAGTAGATGTGAATAGGGGGACGGTATATGCTTGGATCTTACATTGGTGTCAGATAGTCTGGCGACAGCATGTGAATGGTATGTCTACTGTAGGAAGTGATCATTTCCCAGTATTCACTATAGTAAATACAAATGTGCATACCATACTATATCTTTCAGTCACTTGGACATGTGCAGAATAGAGCAGCTGTCAAATGTAGTCCAAACCAGGACAGCCTGGCTGAAGAGGCGCAGGACCACAAAAACCAGAAGCTTTCAACAGACAACTGCACTCCCTAAGAAGAGCCCTACAGGACTCTGAAGACAAAATCAAGGAGCTGGCCTCAGAAAATGCTGCCCTGAAGGAGTAGATGGCCACCAAGGAGCTCAGATGGGAGAAGGAGAAAAAGGAAATGGATCTAGAGTCAGCAAGAGCCAGTGAGAAACGAGAACAGATGGACATAAAAATCAAGGAGAACGAGGAAGAGATCCGCCTTCTTAAGCAATTTGTGCATGAGGAGCAGCAACCATAGAAGCAGACAGGTTTTAAGCATGTTCCATTTAACCCTATTACCCAATTATTTGGAAGTGAAAATTAAAAGGGTCTTTGTCATCTGGGTCATGGAATATATGCCACTCATATAAAAAAGGTTTTATTAGTTGATGAAGCTGATGAAGAAAGTACAATGAAGCCTCACATATGAGGAGAAATTTAATTTCTTACTACACAGCAAATCCAGTCGCTTAAGGCTTTCTTGATTTTATGGATGAGGATGAAGGCATTGTGGTGAATGCAGGGTGGACCCAAATGCAGGACACAGAGGCAGAGCAGGTGCAAATAAAAGGTATGTATTGTAGCTTACGGCTTACTGGTAGGTACAGGCAGGATCCAGGTAGACACAAGGAACACGGGAAGCATAGCACATGGCAAGACGGGACGAAACACAGCGATGAACGCAGACGAACCAACAAAGGAAGGGGACTGATATATATAGTGTGGCTGACAGGGAAGTAGAGACAGGTGAGGAGACTAACAAGGGACAGGTGTAACTAATAGGGGCAGAGCAGGTAATCAAATAAGCAGGAAATACACAAGGGCAGGAAGTAAAGTGTCTGACATGAGGAGAGGTAAGTCTACAAAATAAAACAGGAAATGTGAATAACTAAACTGAAAACAGACAAAGACAAGACTAGAGCGGGGAACGAGACATGACAGACAACACAGAACACAAGAAAGAGGGATCACATGGAACACAGGGAGGGGGAAACACTAGGGAATACTGGGAATAAGCGAGGGTACGGCCACGGACCATGACAGAAGGAAGGGCATTATCAATGGGAATTATTAGTGAAAAGTAGCCATGCCCATCCCTCTCAGCAGCAATGTCCAGCATGGCTTTGAGCACATAATCCCCAGCTGAAGCTTTCTCCGACAATGTGAGTGAAGTTCAGGTGATGACTGCAGCTCAGTAACATTAAACCAACAAGTAAGGTAAACGTCCCTATTAATGTTAGGATCATCACCTCTCCTCAGTCCTCCTTGTGTTTCTGTGTGTCTCCCCTCCCAGTTGTCTCTGTCTCTGTCTTTTCCCTGTTTGTCTCTCTCCGTCTGTCTGTCTGGGCGTGGCTCCTGCCTCCGGTCCCTGAGCTCCCGCGGCTGGCACACCTGAGCACAATCATCAATCAACCCCTGCAGTATATCTACCTTGGCTTTCCTCTCATTCATCGCCAGATCGTTTCGTCACCTTCAGTGGTAGCTTACGGCTATGGCCTGCTCTAGGTTTTGTGTCTTGCTGTTGCTAACCTTGTTCTTCTCTGCTCCAGATCGCTACCTGCCATCCTGCTCAGCTCACCTGCTCGCCTGCTCTTCCACCATTGCCATTCCATGCTCTGCCTCTCAGCCTGCACAGCCACTGGATCATTCCCTCCACCCTGCTGTGTGCTCTCTGCCATCTCTGCCATTTCTGCTCTGAAGACACACCATTCTCTCACACTCCAAGTTTGTGCTATAAACTGAGTTCTGTCTTTGCATCCTGCATTTTGGGTCCACCGACACAAATCCCCTTTTCAGACATTTTTAATATATACTGCCCTGATTTAAGTGAGACCATTTTAGTTAAAATGAAAGTCTAATCTCTCATTTGAATTATCAATAATTCTTTTATACCAATTTCTAACGTTTTTATTGTTTGTCAAAATATGTCAAAAGTCTGGCATGGGCTTAATGAGTGCCTAATGTACCATTTAAGCCCATGGGTGTTCCAAATAAACTCACTTCATGATTTGTTAAATAAATATTTTAAAAATCTCAATAATACGAACTTGCTCCATTCAAATCTGTAATCTTTTAGCTCCCATTAGCTATTTTCATTTTGTCTCCACTCCTATCCTGTGACCTGTAAATGGCATTTTGAAATAGACGTGACCAGTCTCTTTGCTGTGGTGTCAACGCAGAAAAAGCTAAACTTACAGCATGTCTTCTTTGGAATGTAGCCAAAAAAACTATTTACGAACAAAATCAAACCTATAGTAAAAATTACTCTTCAATTCTTCATCTTTCAATATGTGTTGTCATTTTGTCTGTATCTCGGTGTGCAGTTGGCATTTGAAAAAAAATATTACTAATGTTAGGATAGAATATAGTCTAGGCCTATCCAGAATGAATTGACCTATGCAATATCACTGATATTTAAATATGGGTATCAGTTATCTGTATTATGGAGCTGATTCATCAGGTGAGGTCAAAATTAGGGAGGAAAATGGTTCAAAGGTCAAAAGGGAGAAAATCCCCATTGAAATACAGTCAGATGGGCTTAAAGGGAATGAAAGTGAATTTATGGTTAAAAGACAGAATGTTATTCTACACACATGACATTTAAAAAACAACTATATGAAATTAATCTGTATATGTTGCACTAACATAACATGAAAAGTATAAATTGATCATGCAGAAAAATAATTAGCTATACTCATTTACATTCACCCCAGACAGTGTGATATTTGTTAGTGTCCCCTTTAAGCCCACCAGGTAGAAATGTTAATTAAAAAACTAAAACACATTTATTGTCTATTTAACAGTATAATAATATAAACTGCATACAAAAATGTAAACTATAGGCAACTACATGCATCTTCCAAGTACTATAAGGAAAGCAGAAAAATACCTGCTGCACTACTGTTAGAAATTCCTGTGTGCGGTCTACACTACTAGCATGGTGTCACAGGAGAGTGTGTGTGTGACAACAGGTGTCTCATGATAATAATCTATCACATAGTCAACCACCCTGTACTGTAGCATAATGCCACCTTGGTATTCTATGCGCGCACACACACACACACACAGACACAGACACACACAGACCCCGAACCCACAAGGATGAACACATCTCACAAGAATCCCAAACAGCCAGTGATGTCAACAGAGAACTTTTGGCCATCTGCAAAGCCTGTTGGTGAGAGTGTGCACGTGTGTGTGTCCGGGGCTGACTAATCTTGGGCCGTCATCACAAATGCCCCACTGGAATCATCCATCGCACTCTTCTTTGTCCTCCACAGACACACACGCAAACAGTGGTTAAAAAATGTATACACAGTTGCAATTAGGGAATTCTCTGATGTACCTTGCTAAATCCATACAAATTAATCTGCAGAACACACACATGCATGGGATACCTGGGCTTATACTACACAAGTGACAAAATGTGCATGCATGCACATATAGCCTACATCTTTATACATGTGAGTGTGTGAGGTTTCCCAATTCAAAAAATTCTTCCTTCTGTCTACATCCACACGAGATGCACTTAGTTAACATTTTTTTGTTTTCTTCCTTCTTGCATGATCTTAACATGTGTGAAACTGCAGTAGAGATGTGGAAATGAACCCAATAAATGCAATTGGAAGGAAAGTGGCTCTTGACAACACTTGCCTATGATTGGCAATACTTGTACTTGTTAACCACAAGATATATTCTAGTCTATGCCTACTTATTCCTATCGAGGATGGTAAAGCCTAACCCAGTTTACACTGAATGGTAAAAGGGAAAACACCCTGAGCAGTAACTTATCCATCACAGGCTTTGCACAAATATACTCGCAGTCGAATGTGCAATATATTCTCTCCAGTCTCCAGTCCACTCCACTTTGCTCCACTTGCATGTCTGGGAGGAAACCACAATAAACATATATGAACACAAACTCCATGCAAGAAGACTAGGCCAAAACCTAGTATATGGCTGAACCGTGTATGGTCAATGTGTCATACTGTGGCCAAATAGTTACAGGCATAGTCAGTGGTGCATCATCCCATATACTGCCACCCATTGGCCAGCCATTGTAAGTGCAACACAAATGCCATGATGCTGCATGCACATGAAAAACCAAGTACATCTGCATGCAGTGTCCTGTGGCTTTGTGCCCTGGGTGCTTTGCCAGTTTTCATAGAAGACAGACTTGGTGAACTGATGTACAAGTCATATGTTAAAATGTTAGTGTTTTATATGTTAAAATGTTCTTATATTTTTCACATAATATATCATTTTAGTCATTTGTTTATTAAATACATATTTCTTCAGCTGAAAACTCAAACACATGCTGGTCACCCGAGTGGACATGTGAAAAACTCCTTGAATGAAGTTCAATTTTTTTTCATGCCTAAAGAGGAATAAAAACACTTAGGAAAAAAAATCCTGACTGAGGTTGTCATAATTCTTGCATGAAAGGGTATGTTCATCTGCAATTTTCTGTAGTGGTCCCAGTAATGATAATACTTGTTCTTAAAGTGCACTGAGGTAGCATATCACATGACAGGGTTAAGCTATGTTTGAGTGAAAGAAATGTTATAAATGCAGTGGAACAAAACCTTCCACTCATATCTGAAGAGGTTTGATTTGACCGAGAAGTTATTCTAATTATAACTTTTCTAATTTTCTATTAACTCCCTGCTCTTTCACTGGGTTCTATCTGCAGGATGTCATCCCGAACACAGCAAAATAAGAAAATCCAGGCAGAGGGCAGGGTCTCTGCAGATACAGACACCGCCACACACTTCTAGTGGGTCATAAGTGATGATTGAGAGGGGTTATTGTTGTATGAGTCTAATCATCATTTTTTAAGAAAATCCTACTCGTTATGCCTTTAACTACACACTGCTGGGTCGACAGTGTCGTATGCGGCATCCTAAATATCTCCAGAATGCTGCAGAGACCGGAGAGCATACCGTTACCGCTGTGCCGTTCCAATCAGTGC
>NTHP01000538.1:209724-246258 GCA_003416845.1 Oplegnathus fasciatus
TATATATATATATATATATATATATATATATATATATATATATACACACAGTCTATGTCTCGTACAAACTTCCAATAACCTCGTGTTGTAAAATGATTGTCACATCCTCCTCTCTCCCATTTCTCCTGCTGTTCATTCTGTCCTCAGAGCGCTTCTTTATCTCAGTATGCTGCTTCTTGACTTTCAACATCAACGACTGGCTCGGTCGGACCATCACCACCTTGATACGCTGGGTGAGTTTCTCCTGCGTCCACTTTTCTGCCACTACGACATTTTTGATAATTAGTTGATTCACGGTTAGGGTTAGGGTTTCCCTCTCCTCACTCCCTCCATATATCCCCCCTGTCTCCTCTGCAGCCTCGTAAAGAGTCCCGTCTGTTCCCGGCACTGGTTGTCTCCAGGGTGGTGTTCATCCCTCTGCTGATGCTCTGCAACGTCCAGAATCGCTCCTACCTTCCCGTTTACTTCGCCCACGACGGTGCTTTCACTGCCATCATGGTCTTCTTCTCTCTGTCCAGTGGCTACTTCGTCTGCCTTTCCATGTCCTACGCACCGCAGTGAGTACAAACAGGTTCATCACTGATGCCGAATAGATGTGACAATTAAAAACCTTTATCAGTGTCACTCAGGATACACATTCCTAACACACTGTTGTGTTTGTATGTGTGGTTACTTTTGCTTATTGTTTATCCTCTTTAATTGTGTTTTATGTCTAGCTATATAGTATACTATATACATGATGCACACCTAGGTGCATAGGAGAATGAAATCTACAGAAGAAGGAGCTGCGCTTTGGTTAGAGACAAATTAGCAATGCCTGATGAAGGTGTATGAGTCAAACAGCACCGGCACCATATGTGGTAGATGAAACTCTTATCCGGGAGGAACCCGCCATTCAGAGAATGCAAGTAGTGCTCCCCGCCATTCATACCAGTTAAGGTCAATGAGCTCTTCCAATTGTAAACAAGCAGCAATATTGTGCTGTACAAACCAAGATTCATGCTGCATCATACAGTAGAAAAATACTTTTTGTTGCTAAAAAACTATTTAAATCAGCCGATACAACAATATAAAAACATGCAGCAGCCAACTCTTGAAAGAAATCTGAGTGTCCTTGAACGTACCAACAAGGTGTGTTCAAAATCACCTTGTTCCAGCTGGATCGCCATGACAACGAAGCCTAACTTTGACACAAAAGCTGTGTTCATTGTGGAGAATCAGCGGTCTTGTGCAGGTTTCAAGTCTCAGCAAGTTTATTTACATAGTGTGGTGAAGTAACCTGTGACTACCGGCTATAAAGATTATTTGTATGCTTAGGAAAAGGAACATCAGAATGTGGGTGCGTACGTGATTTATAGTTCGCTGTTGAGCCAAGACTTAACAACAAAATGTTACGTGGCTGAGCTTCTGTTCCCACTGGCTCTCTCATCAGGTTGGTGGAGCCCAAGGATGCAGAGACTGCAGGAGCCCTGATGACTTTCTTCTTAGCCCTGGGTCTGTCCATAGGAGCCGCCTTGTCCTTCCCTCTCCGAGCTCTGGTCTAGTCACGCACACGTACGGCACTGCGTAGACACCGTAGATTATGTTCACACACACCTGGAGGGAGAAATACGATAAACGGTGTTTATCATCCTCCTGGCGACCTTCTCGGTTTTTTTCCATTCATCTGTCAGGTGTGTGTGTGTGTGTGTGTGTGTGTGTGTGTTACGGCATGACAGCCTTGACAACCAAGGACCCTGGGTGACGCTGTGAAAACACAGATCATGAAGTGGCATTGGCCATAAATGACTGACAAGATTCCCTTTGAAAGATGGAATAAGGGAAATACTTTATGTTGCTCTGAATGGTTATGTTACCTGCTGCTAACCCCGAGAAACAGGTTAGAAAATATTCCCTCTCTGTACATAGGATTCTCATAGGACTATTGGGCATTTTATGTTGACTATTGCGTGTTTCTACGTTTTTTAGGTTTATTTATGTTTAATTTAGGTTTGTTGAAAGTAGTTTTAGGGCATTATCCTCAGCTGATCACATGTAGATAAAGGGACACCCTAGGCTGACATAATTCATTTTCATATGCTGCAGTCAAGAAAACCTATGTATGATAGAGGTACGTGTGTTTACCACAAATGAGTTTTGTTTATTCTGTATTTGTTTGGCTTTTAATATGAGATAGATTTTTTCTATTTGATTGATGGCTTGAATGATTACAGTGAATCTACTTTTTGATTAATTGCATTTAGGTGATTTTTGATGTATTTTTCTTCCTAGAATTATTTTGTATTTTCTGAAGAAACAGCTCTGTTACAGAGGTAGAACAAACAAAAAGTTATCTGTAGTATTGTACTGTAAATTACCCGTGGAAGGTCAATGATCTGCCTTATGGGCATGGATGGATTACTGAACGGGCTAACCGGGCACAGGCTCAGGGACCCAAGCGGTCAAAAGAGTCAGAGGGCCTCTGGCCCCGGGGCCTCTGTTTGTTACAGTTAACATTTGTTGTTGGAAAGTCAAATCAAATGACCAAATAGAGACACAAAACAACCACAAAAAGACGCAAAACGACAACAAGGAGTCACAAAACGACTGTTGTTTGTTGTCGTTTTGTGTCTCTTTCAGTCTGAGGGTCTTGCTCCTGTGTAGGAGAGGTGGGGGGCCTTTAACATGTTGGTGCCCAGGGGTCCATATTCTTGTAATATATCCATGCTCATTGGACATTTTGCCAACTCTCGGTCTCTCCAGTGCAGCAATACAAACCTGCGGCATCAGTTGTCTCTCTCCAGCATCAAAGCTGCCATCTACTGGTCAAAAGGCGAAAGTCCTTCAGAGCTTCATTTCCTTTGCTGACAAACCTCCACAAGTTAAACATGAAAGACTGTTGTGCTGTGACACCGTGAGGTTACAGGATACTACTGGCTGACAGGAAATTAAGTTTACAGCACCTGGTGACACGTGGTTGTATTCTTCGGTGACGTGCCAGAGTTCAGGTTAACAGGTTATGCGACTATGACCACATTCCTCAGCTGACGTGACCCAGTGCTCGCACTGAAGCTATGATGCAACTGCCAGCTCAATACAGGAAGTAGGTTTACATCAGTTTATTTAAAAAATTTGAACTTCTGGCAGTTGCTGTTTTGTTACTAACTGTACTGATTAAGTGATGCTGTTACTGTAAGAGCAATCCAAGCAGATGTTGAAATTAGAGTAACTGTGTAAAAAGCACTGTAAATGCTGAGTAATTCTTCTATTTAGTACTGAGTAGATATTGTAGTGGCCAGTTAACTATGTTAAATAGTGTTGGATTTTTTTAGACATTGCTACCAATGTGCCATGTTCCAGAGACGTACATAATTTCAGTTTAGTTGGGATTTCTTTTCTCATTGTAGTGCGCAGACATCTGTGTAGGAATGAAGTTATTGCTCCAGAAAAATGTAGATTTATCAATGTTTTAGCCCCATGATCAGCATCACAATCTATGTAGATTGAAACTGTTTTCCTTTTATTTTTGCTTAAGAGAAGCCTTCATTTTTACGTGTGTTTTTTATTTACTAAAGCTGTACATTTTGGTTGTTTGAGTACTGAATGAGGTGTCAGGTACATGTAAACAGAGAAAAAATGTGTGTTGCGACAGCTGCTACTTCAAACGAACCAAGGGCTGAATCCTAATGGAGGGAGCAATATTAATAAGACTTTGGGATTTTTAAAGTGCGACTTGATTTGTGCTGCATTCACATCTGGTGGGGAATTTTCCTGATTGTTTTCAGTCTGAACTGAACACGCGTGCATTTTAATTTGAGTTGATGGTTTACAGCAGACAAAACATGGCGATGTAAGCCAAAAATACACAAACACAGCAGCAGCAGTAGTTTTCGTGGCAGCTATGAGTATTTAAAACATGTTGACTTGTTGAGTCAGTGCAGGTCATGCTAACTAAAATCTAATATCTTTTCAGTAGGAAGCTGAAATGAATTATATTTCCTACAGAATGTCAATGCAGCATCAGTAATGAAGATGAAGAACTCAGGCCATGTTGCAGTGACTTAACAGGGATCCTTATGTGTAATTCCATGTCCTACTTTCTAAAAAGGGTCAGAAGAGTTTAAACTCTGTTACTGTTTATTTCCTTTCTACTTCTAAACTTGTTGTATAAAGAATATAGACAAACAGTGAAACCCAGTTTAAAAGGTTCATATACAAGGTTCAATACAAGCTGTGTTGTATTTACTGCTGTCTGCCTCCTTGTGGTAATTGGTCTGTGCTTGTGTTGCTAATTGCATGTGTCAACATGGAGCACAGAACAGCTGGAAATTAGCAACAAAATCAACAAAAAAAAATCAAGAGTGATCTTGGGTTGATGCATTCAAAGCACCAGCGTGTCATGCTGTTGTGTTTTCTCTGATACGGTACGACCACAGCATTGAAACTTATTGTGATCCGTTACGTGCAGTTCACTTGTGCTCCATACAAACAGATGCTGGCAGAAGAGAGATACACACACTTGACTGAACTACCAGGCCGTGTCTCTTGAGGTACGGTAAAGGGAATTCATGCCTGCGCATGTTCATAATGTATCTTTATAGATATGACTGTCAATAAATGGATGGTTGAATGGATCAGCTGTGTGTTTGTCGTTGTTGGAAATGGTCATTTGTATTGAAATATCAACTGGGGTGGCCTCAGTAGGTCATTAGACAAAAGCCTGGGCTGTGTTCTTCAAAAACAATTCAGGCTAACATGAAGATGGCCAACTATAAGTGTGAAAACAGCGCCTACAGGAGTGGACAGGAGTGGATGTGTGAACACACTCCTATATAAGGAATGTGTTACTTTTAGGGCTGCAACTAACAATCATTTTCATTATCGATTAAACTGTCGATCATTTTCTCGATTAATCGATTAGTTGTTTGGTCCATAAAATGTCAGAAAATGGTGAAAAACGTTGCTCACTGTTTCCCAAAGCCCAAGGTGACGTCCTCAAATGCTGTTTTGTCCACAACCCAAAGATACTCAGTTTACTGTCAGAGGACAAAAGAAACCAGAAAATATTCACATTTGAGAAGCTGAAATCAGAGAATTTGGACACTTTTTCTTAAAAAATGACTCAGATTATGATGACTGATTATCCAGTCTGTGGGCAGGATGATGTTTTCTGTATGGATTGTGACTGCTGGATGTCTCCTGATGGTATCAGACGGCATTTGGACCAGACAGATTGCCAGAGCAGCTCAACTGCTGGAAGATGGTGAAGGGGGTGCGGGTGGTGCAGTAGCTCGTCGGTATGGTGCGTCTGCAAGTGTGGTGCCGACTACGGAGACGTTGCCATGATGCTGGGCAGTACAGCAGGAGACGAGGTCGAGGTTGCATGACAACACCTAGACGAGACCGTTATCTCATCACCTTGTCTCCTAGAAATTGCAGCAGTACAGCTCAATCCTCGGTAAGTGACTTCCACTGTGCTACTGGAGTTCACTTATCCAACCAGACTGTTAGGAATCGACTCCATGACGATGGTGAGAGCCAGACGATCGGTCACAGGCCCCATTCTCACTGCAGAGCACCATACAGCACTTTGCAACTGGCAACCTCTTCACTGGAGGCCAGGGTTTGGAGACACCGGCGAGAGCGATATGCTGACTGCAGCATTGTGGGTCGGAGTGTGCTTGGGTGGTCGTACAGACCTATAGGTGTTCGGCAGAGCTGGTATAACGACTGCAAGATACTTGATGATGATAATTACTTGATGAGGACTTCATCTTAATGCAAGTTAATGTCCAAGTTAATGTCCACGACCTTCATTGAGGACGAAGCTATCTATGATGCACTGGCCGGCTAGGCCTCCTGACCTAAACCCAATCGAGCGTATCTGGGGACATGTTATCCAGGCGTGTTTGAGGCAGAGAACATCCTCCAGACAATGTTGAAGAATGGCAGGACGTACCCCAAAATGACACTGACGGATCATCAGGAGTATGCCACGTTGTTGGCGGGAGTGTGTGAACGCTAGAGGGGGGCACACAAGTTATTAGAGAACATTTATGGTGAATAAATGTCATTTTGCTTACAAATTACTTGGTGCTAAGCATGTATGTTTTCAACCTGGTTTTGGTGCGTGTTTTTGTATGAGTGTTCCTCGTGGCTCAAATTGTGTTCATTTTTCATTATTTCTTGGATACTGTCACAAATTGAACAAATACAACCATAAACTATGTTATTTTGGCCATGACATTTTGGTAATATTTCAATTATATCTGTCCCTTTCATGTTGTTTGAGTAGTGTATTTTGAAATAGTTCAGTAATCAATCTTACTTAATTTACCTGCAGCCTAAATTATGAATCCAACCCGAATCTAGCAAAAACTAATTTGTTGTTTTAATCTTAATCATTTTCTGGTGCCATTGGTGTGATGATATTTCCTTCACTCATTGCTTCTTTTTTAAGTGAACTTTTATTGTAAAGCCTATTTTATCATGTATGGATACTTTACTTATTTTTTTATTTGAGTCTCGTGATAATTAAACCATCTGTTGTCAACTGTTGTTCAACATTTTACATGTTCTCATCCAAAATGATCATTCATCATTACATCAACACTTGCATCTAAAAATGACTGTGTCTATATTCAGCTTGAAAAGTCAACACTGCTGCATTTTTGCATGTTAGGGTTTAATGAGTTGCTCTGATAACGACTTTAAGCCAGCTGTGAAGAACCAAAAAAACCCAGGCATGTGTCAAGCAATCAAATGAAACTAACTCGGTCATCCATGTATGAAGAACAGGGTCCCGTTCTTCGTGCGTGGTTTAAGATGGTTTAAAATTAATCTGGAACTGTTGTCAGAGCAACAAGTCCTTAAGACCAAACCTGCAAAAGTGCAGGTCTATTGAGAATTAGCTGGATCATGACACTGACGTTTTAGAGTGAACCCCAAACATAAAGTCATTTTCAAATACTTGTGGCTCACTGTCTTAGATTTATAATGAAAAAATGTTGATATAATTATGATTTTAGATGAGAACATGCAGGTTATTGAGAAATCATTATAATTTGTTGGTATAATTATCACAATTTAAAGAGTTATCTATACTTATACATAACAGAATACACAACACTAACAGTTTGTACGCTAAATAAGAACCGAGCCAAATGTAGTTTGAGATACTGTGAGCAAAAAGACAACTCAAAGATTCTGACTGACTGTTGTTGAACTTATTGAATTATTAACAGCAAGCAAAATGCAAAACAAAATGACATCCATAACAATGCAGTGCATTGCCTAGTGCATGCTGGGAGGATTCCCACAACACCTCCCTCATGTAACTGCAATCACATGATCAGCACTCAGCCAATCATGGTTTCCACTGTCTAATCATTTCGCCTTTATTTCAAAATAAATGAATACTATTATTCAAGGTAACTCCATCCTGGATTAACAAATCAATCCACAAACTGCTTTCAAAGAACCAAATTAGCTGGATGAGAATAAACAGGATTATTTTAGCCTAATAACAGCATGGTAGCCTGAATTAGTTAAGCCAGCAATATAAGAACATGGCCCTGGGCCCTGGATTTTACTGATATTTAGTATTTTTTAGTATATTTGATATATAATCATCAAAATCAGTTTGTGTAATTATCACAATTAAAGTAAAGGCTGCACAATAAAATAAGTGCACTTAAAAAAAGGACCAATCCAAAATGAAGTTTGGATGTTAAGTGCAAAAGAAATAAACTAAACTGTGATTGTTATTGGACTGATGGAACCGGAGAATATGTTAGTTCTATTTTCATGGAAACTAGTTGCATAAGCATTAATAAATCTATTTATTCTAGTTAATTTGAGTCATTTTTGTAAATTCTTTAAACTCACTGCTATTCAAAATGACTTAATCCAAGATTAACAAATCAAACCTCAAACTTAGCCGAAAGAGAATTAGCTTGATCATTATAGCTGGCTAACATCATGTTAGCCTGGATTAGTTAAACCCAAGTTTTCACAGTGAAGTGATTTAACTGGAAGAACCACACAGAGCATTCATATGGAATCATTTCCTGTATTATTTATTGAAAACCCAGAAGTCATCATTAATACCTGTTGTGCCTGTACAGGCAGGGGAGTGAGGAGATGTGGTAAACTAAACTAGTCGTCATTCTGTTGTCAAGAAAATAAAAGGCAAAGGACGAAGAGACAAAAAAAACAACCCCAAACACTCTGATATGCTACAGAATGACACCTTTGTATTGTTTTCTCATTTTTCTTTTAACACTTGCTTTTAAAAATGTTACACAGATGCAGAGAAAAATAAGCATTGAGGAAGAAGAAGAAGAGAGTGTGACAGCAGCTCAGAGGGAGATAACAAAACAATTTTAAATGAAAGACAGGTTTGGGTGCGTCTTTTAAAATAGTTGTGTTCATCTGTTTTCTCCTCTGCCAAGTGTTGCTTTTACTTATTTTGTGTAGTGAAAAGCCAACAGGAGACAATCTTTGACAATCATCATCATCATCATCGCTCTCTCTCATTCTCTGCGTCTCTTCCTGCCTCCGTCCTTCTTCATCGTTTCTTTGGAGGTTGGGCTGTGCGGGGGGGAGTGACGGGCCGACCAGAGTTCATCCCTCCATACTGGTACTTGGCTTTCTTCTCAGATGGCTTCAGGATCTAGGAACAGAAATTAGCCTTTTAATTCTAGAATAACAACCTGTTCTTTGTGTATATAATAAAGGACCTCACAACTGTTCACATGTCAACAGTCTCAAATTACACAGTCATTATATTACATTTAGTCAAGTACTGTACTTGAGTACAATTTCAGGTACTTGTATAAAGATTCATAAAATGTAAATGTAAAATACTTCTACTCAAGCACGGTACAGAGTCTTATATTGTAGTCTTTACTTCATTTATCTGACAGCTATATTTACTTTGCAGATTAACATTTTACATACAAACTATAACATCAAGGGGCCATTCTGCATAATGAGTAGTTTTTCTTGCTACTTGTTTAAACAGTGATTTTGAGTCTATTTTACTTGTTTTTATTATTTATAAAGAAAAGTGCTTTTATGGCTGACAGATGCTTACATTCAACCTTTGCAGCAGTGCTTGCAGTGGCAGTAACATTACTTCAGAGTCAGCTCCTTTACCATGAAGGTGTTTAGGTTCTTTTGTCTATGTTGTGTATGCAGTGGGATGTAGGGAATGATCAATGGTACTTAAAACAGAGACAGGACACAACTACTTATTGATATACTTATTCATCAAGCGTCTCAAGAGTAGAAAGTCACTCCTAACTGGCCTAAACTTCTAAGTGATGCATTTACTTTTAGGACTAGGAGTAAGACTTCGTTACAGCTACTATGGGGTCTTACATTTTATTTTATTTAAGCTATTTTAAATAATATTGGATAATATTGGAGAGAAGAGGACAATATACGTTCACAGTGCATTTCCCATGCTATTTTCTGCTAATATGTCAAATATTTCAGACCACACTTCTCTGAGAACTCCAATATGTCAGCATAGTTTCTAATTCTGCTGACATTGTAAAACAGCAAGGTCACTTCTCCTTACTAAAGTTTAGGATGTTTCAAGTCCTTTTTTTTTTACTGCGATTCCTAAGGAGGGATTCTGGGATGCTTGATAAATACAGGCGGTGGTTTCAGTTGTGTTTGCTCTACACTAGACTATATAACAACGTGATCAAGGCCAATGAGCTTCGGCGCATGATGTCTTTAAAAACAACCACGTCTGTACTTTGTGGTAACTTCCTACCTGGAAGGAGCACATCAGGGTTTCATCCACACTCATCATGCCGCCGGCGTTGTCGAACTCTCCACAGTAGTTGGGAGCTGAGAACAGAGTCACCAGCTGCCGCTTGGCAAAGAACTCATAACCATCTTCTACCACCTGGGGGCGTCAGATACACAGGAAGATTACACAGTGAAGAACTGATACACTGTTTTTACATTGCCATCATCACCTGATATGGACTCCTTTCAGCAGTGATGCACTTTATGCACATATATACACTTTGGATGGATGGATGCTTCTAGGAAGCCTGATCAATCAGTCCTGGTCCTGTTCTAGTTAGGACAGCCATTTCTCCGTATTAAAATGGTTAAATAACGAGGGGATGCGTGTGCTGTACCTGGTGGGCTCTGCAGATGAGGTCCAGGTCGTGGCGGTTGAGGAACTTGCTGACCACATCAGCTCCAAAGGTGAAAGAGACACCGCGGTCGTTTTCTCCCCAGCCCTGGACGTCCTTGTCTGGGTCCGACCACAGCAGATCACACAGGAGGCCTGGAGGGAAGAATACACAATATAAGCTACATCTTACTACCCACTTAATGTTGTCCGGAGAGGTGTTAACTGGAAAATAAAACATGGTTCATCTTCACAACACTCAAATCTGAGTCACAGCATAAAATAATGTGTTCTGCTGGGAATCCAGTCTTTGTCAAAATACTAGGGGTCACCCTTTATAAACGCTATGGCTGCCCCATGTATATACACACATTCTTCACCTCCAGACACTCTGAGTCTCCCTGAAAGACCATAAGAGGATCTGAGAGACAGCTGCTGCCAGGGTCTGAACACTGGCTGCCTTATAAGGACAAGAACAACCAGATTTAGTGAAGAGGGGGCAAAGACTCGCTTCCACTGGTTCACTATGACTTACTAAGAATAACACAGGGAGACAAGGAGATAAAAAGTTATATCACATTATTTTACGACCAACACAGAGCTTAAATCCAGCTGAAAATGTACTTCAGCTGTTTTAGCTGGTTATTTATTTGACTCTTTGTCTTTTGGGGCCAAAAGTAGAACCAAACCTACACTCAGAGCAGGAAATCAGCCAAAACTTCTCAGAGAAGCTTGATAAATATGGGCCCACATTTGTTTTGACCCCTACACTACCAAAATGTTTAACCTGGCAGGACAGGGTACCAAAACTGTTCACTAAATCAGCTAGCGGTTAGTGAATGTAACTTCTGTCATAATGAGAATGTATTTTTTTTATATCTTTTTATTTTTGTAGCTACAGCTACACAGTTCACATTCAGCCTTCATTAAAGTTAGTAAAGCAGTTATGTGTGACAGCTGAATAGTTCTAAAAGAAATATAACTGGCATCACAGCTTGTTAAAGGATTTCCTACAGTATTTTATATGGTGTTCTAATTAGTATAATGGCCATGGAGAGGAGAGTGTCAGTGAGGAGCTGTTGTGGCAGGCAGGCTTGGACAGGCTCTCTTCATCTACGGCATGAATAAAGCACTAAAGTTCAAGTGGAGTTCTCAGCTAACAGCAGCATTTCAGAGGTTTTGCTTCACGCCCAAAGTGTGCGCAAGACACGCGGCACCACAGCATTGACTGAAACTCCTGGCTGCTATCAATGTAATGGAGCATGACAGGACGTTTTGGCAGCTGGCGTATCTGGGGGAAACAAAGGATCAGAAGTGGGCCGAGCTTTAAATAGCCAATAACACTCCATCAAAAAATGTCTCTGGTTCACTTGTATATTCAACTAGAGCTGAACCAATTTGTTGATCGACAGAAAATTAATCTATCAACTATTTTGATAATCCATCACTCTGTTAATTCATTTATCAAACAAAAATGTCAAACGTACTTCCGCTTAAGCTTCTCCATTGTGATGATTTGATGCTTTTCTTTGTCATATGTGACAGTAACCTGAATATCTTTGGATGTTGGAGTGTTGGTTGGACATATCAAGCTATTTGAAGAGGGCTGTAGGAAATGGTAATGGACATTTTTCACCATTTTCTGACATTCTGTTGACCAAGTGATCAAGAAAATAATCGCCAGATTAATCGCTAATGAATATTACTGTCAGTAACAGCCTTAATATAAGCCTAAATGAACCAAAAACCCAAGTGCAACAAAATGTTCTTAATTATCATTAATTAGATGTACTGTCTATTATTATATATGTTAGATTAATAATTGTGATGCATTTATGTGTAAGTGGTGCTTTAATGGTGTAGCATGATGAGGTGGAAATCACTGAACTAAACCAGAACGAGATGAAGGATTTGAAGAGCACAGAAACACTCTGGTAGACCCTTTAGGCTTGGAGATGGATAAGTGGTTTATTCCACCAGAAAGTTGAAAATTCCTGCAAAAATTGGACAGACTAAGTGTCATATTGAAACTGACGTAGTCCCAGCTAATTCCGCTGCTTTTGAGCAAAGACTCCATAAAAAAAAGCAGGGACAGTACTGGATATGAAAAATGACAGAACAGCGATGTTCAACCAACCTGTAAAAATTGACTTAACTCGGTCTTTTCACCACTGTGTGAACATTGTGGGCAACAAAGCCAAGAACATGCAATGTGATGACCAGGCCTTGGCAACTGCTGAAGATGTCACTCCAAAGAAAACAGGAATGAGGATGAAGAAAGCCAGTGTGAGGATGAAATACAGACAGAAAAAAATGAAATTCAGCAGAAAAACACAAAATCCTGATGAAGCTTCATGAACACTTTGGTCATGCTTCTGCTGACAGACTGCGGCGGCTTCTAAACAGCTCAGGCGACAAAGATATAGAATGTAACATCATCCTGCAGAAAACTGACAGTGGATGTGAAACATACAGTAGAAGATACAGTAAGACTAAACCAAAACCTGCTGTTGGTCTACCACTGGCATCTCAGTACAATGAGATATCTCCATATTATTGACTAGTTCACACGGTTCATTGCAGGCAGCATTTGATTGACTTGATTAAGAACAAAGTCTGTCTTTGAGTCGCCTAGAGGAATACTGATACATGCTACGTTGTGTTATTGTTTTGTTGTTCGACATGTTCTGTTGTCTACAAAAAAGTCTCGAGGCTTAAGCTGAGTACGGAGAATAAAAGCAATTTTTTCTAAGAAGAGAGGGTTTGTTAATATGCTTATAATGTTTTCATACTGGTTGCATTATATTCAGTTGGCCAAATAACTGCCTGTATGAGAGCTTGTAAGTTATTATGTATTAGGAGGAAGTGGTGGCTCTTATTGTGAAGAAACAGGAAGTGTTGTTGTTGCTACACATGAAGCGTGGAGTCTGTTGCCAATAAAGTAGTTGCAACTTCAAAAGGTCGTCTTCTTGTTGAGCAACAGGCGTGACGAAAACTTTAAACAGACAACAAAGATAATCTTCCTACACGGAGGTTTCGAGAACAAAAACCTACCTGTGTCAGGCACGTCTGTGGGTCTCATGATGCGTCTGATCTGCTCCATAGACTGCAGGTCGGGAGAGAGACCTGTGGGCAACACAGTGACACAGAGCCATCACAGTTTGCGCCTGTGCAGGCAGCTTTAAACTTGCTTTGACCCATTTACTTCACAAGACATGTTCACATTCATCAGACTTGTAAACCACAAATGCTGAAAGCTCCTAAGGTTCATGAACTTTATCTTTCATACTCCAGATCACTTATCAAGAGTGAAACATCAAGGATACAAACTTCAATCCCAGAAACGCTGCAAATATCAAAACATGCAGAATGATCACCAGTTTGTCAACATGAATACCTCCGTGACAGCAAAAGATCTTTTCGTCCACGATGGCAGCGATGGGCAGGCAGTTGAAGCAGTCGGTGAACGTCTTCCACAGCTTGATGTTGAATCTGCGTTTACCTGCAAAATCAACGAGACAGTGAGTCAGTCTATATACGCTGATAAAACACAACACGCTGTTGATTCCAACACTTTTGGCTTGTAAACCCTTATAAAATACACTTTGTCCACTTGCTCCTTGTCGTGTTTCAGATGTCTGATGCCCCCTCAACATCTCAGATGGTTTTATTTCAAAACTCAAAGAGACTCAAAGAGGTCAAATTCTCGATAAGAGTCAAAAATCTCTAATCCTATAGTTATTCACTCAAATCAGGAAGGGCCTGCTCCCCCACTTTAATAATGATATATTTTTTACGCTCCGGGTCTGGTTTAACAGAGTTATAACTACATTTAAGGATCTTTATGACTGATGGTTTTTTATATATATCATTTGCAGAGCATTCAAAGAAGTTTGATCTTTCTAAGTCCCACCTGTTTGGTTTTTTAAGGTAAGGCATTTTATACAGAAAAAAAAATCAAAATTCCCTAATCGTCCCCAGAAACCCCCACTGATTCCTTATTGGCTCTTGACCTGATCTCTGACATTTACCATATCATTAGTTCTACCATTAAACACCCAACAAAGGCACCAATGGCAGCATATTTTACGACTAGTCGACTCTTCCTCCATCTGTGCAAGGCAAGGCCTCCAACGATGTAAGATTGTGAACATTACACCAATGCACGGCTATCCAGGATTTATCCTAATTTAACAGACTTAGTTTAATAGGTGCCAGCAATCTCTAGCCGGCCACACTCACATGTTCTGGTCCTGCCCAAAGTCCTGCCCAAAGTCTGAAATCTTCAACACACTTGTTTGGAGTCCCTCTACAGCCTAATACTTCTAAAGTCATAAAACATAACCACCTTATTGTCAAGGCAACTTCTTCTTCTTCAATGGAAACATGTTCTACCTCCGACTCATAATAGGTGGGTGAAGGATACTTACTGTCCATTAGACTAGGGAAGCTTAGGCTTTCCCTTAAGGAATTCTTTTGAAAGGACTTGGAGACTTCTCCTAAACCACATTGAATCTCTGACCTCCTTGCCTGGTTGAGACAACTGAGCCTATGGTTGTTGTTTTTTCCCCATGCGTGCAGTGTATTGCTATTTTTGGTTGCACGGCTGCCAAATGAAACACAATCCACTTCAGTATCACCCCGATGTGAAAGCAGAGCACTCACACTCGTCGTAGAAGCCGTAGATGCGGTTGATGGAGGCACACTCGTGGTTGCCCCTGAGCAGGAAGAAGTTCTCGGGGTATTTGATCTTGTACGCCAGCAGCAGGCAGATGGTCTCCAGAGACTGCTTCCCTCTGTCCACGTAGTCGCCAAGGAACAGGTAGTTGGCCTCTGGGGGGAAGCCACCATACTCGAAGAGCCTCAGCAGGTCTGTGTACTGTCCGTGGATATCACCTGGGATGGAGGATGGAGAGGAGGCAGTGATAGATCGAGGAAGGAGGAGCAGGAGATACTGAAAAGACAGACTACAACTTAGAAGAACAAGGCCAAAGGGAAGGTTACTGACCACAGATTTTGAGTGGAGCCTCCAGCTCCAGAAGTATTGGCTGACTGAGGAAGATCTCCCTGGACTTGATGCAGAGGCCGCGGACCTCAGCCTCCGTCATCTGGACAATCTTCCCTGGACGACATCCTCGCACTGGAGGGAAGGAAGGATGGAATAAAGTTCAAGAATAACTGTGTGTGTTTTAGAGAGGCGCGAGCAGCATTAACAAAGTTATCCAGGCTTTCAGACATAAGCTGTCCCAGTAAGACTGTACTTTTCCCCTGATTTTTTCTCAGGGATATGCCTCTGTTGGTCATCACATAACTGTACACATCATCTCCCACTGGGTGAGTTTTTTTAAATAAACTTCAGGTGAAATACGGGAGGCCTGGCTCAGTCAATAGACAGAGGATGGAAATAGCCTGTGTGGGCCTGTGTTGTTGATGTTGTTGGGAGTGTTTTTGGAGACATTTCCTGTTGCATAACTGAGAGAAAAAGAGGAGGAGGAGCCAGTAAAGACACGGCTAATCATTAATCATTCTATTAAACATAACAGTGGTAATGGTAACAGCTTAATAAAACTAAATAAATTAGGAGACTTGTTTCGCGCTCCCAAAAGACATCATAAGGTGACTCATTGCACGGTTCAGATTACTGTGAAAATGTATTGTGTATTCCTAATTTTTAATACACTCACAGCAAAACTGCAGACAACTCTTCTCCAATAGAGCATACGTAAGTCCTGAAACATATTCAGCTTTCTTTCTGGCATTAGGGTGATATGTAAACTTATTCCCTGGTTCATTCATCAGTTAGTTATGTGGCTACACCAGAGAAACATACGTATATATACAATAAAATCAAAACATACAAGAGAACAACACCCAACTTTTTTTTTAAACAAAGAACAGTATTTAATCTTAATCCATCAATAGGGCTGGGCTGCAAAACGAAACCCAAAGAAAGACAGATATTTTCAATACCTTACTTTAAGGGAAACAAACATGTTTTTTTCTACAAAACGGTATCAACAATATATGCAACACTTCAACACACCAATGTTGAATTTTGTCTTGGTGTACAAAAACTTTGCCGAAAAAAATACAGTGTAAAATTAGCACAAAATTATTTTTATTTATTTATTTTTTTTTAATTAATAAACACCCAATTAAAGAACAGGTAAACAAGACTGTGAATGTGACCAGACATTTAATGGCAACATTCAATACTTGAGACACACAAAGGACACATTTCAGTCAAGTATTGGAGTACGTGCAAACCAGCACTGACGACAACCCTATACATCTGTTTTTGTGATTTGAGGTTTTAACTTTCCCTCAGTATTTCTATGCTCTACCACTGCCCTATATATTCCCTGTATGGTTAGATGAACAACAGCGTCACAGACACCTCCTCTTTTCCTCCTGCTTGGTAAACCACAGAAGTGGGCCAGAGCTGACTAAGACTGCCGCTGTCAGATGACACCACAGCAACATGATGGAAATCCTAGCAGGCGTCAAACGCCACTTAATAGGTAAATCAAACAGACGGGGGGTCAGAGGAATCCTGCAGCTCCACAGCCGGAGGAGTTTGTTTCAAAAAGAGGAGAAGCCAAGTATGGAAAAGTCTTTCTACTCTGCAAAAGAAAGGTGTGTGTGTGCATCACATTCCTACAGGTGACTCCTGTCTGCGCCTCGCAGCTATGAAGGCATTTTACATCCAGTTTTAAAGGAGAACAGTGTGTGTGTGTGTGTGTGCATGAACACGTGCAACATGACCCTGCTATTTCTGCCTGGAGACCTTTGGCGATAAACACTCCTCGACCACAGCCAACGCGACCTGCAATCACACACGCCCCCACCTGAAGGGTCAGACCGGGGCTATATTTAGACTGTGCCGAGGGAGGATTCGCAGGTTAAAATAACACAAAAAAATACATATCATGAGGCAAAACAACTCAAGCTCTTAAAATCCTTGTGTGGTTTAGAAATATAAACACCTTGTATTATTGGTCTTTATGCACAACATATTCTTCAGTGAGCACAACACACAAGCAAGGACTGTCTGTGTGTGTCCACTGAAATGTCTGTGTCGACTGTCCAGAGAGTGATTTCACACCCCTCCCTTTCAGCCCTTTGATGACGCGTTTCCAGGTCTGTGCTGGCTCAGCTGACAGAGAGGGAGGCCTGATATAGGACACACACACACACACACACACACACACACAAAGATCAAGTGACCTTGACTTCAGATCGTACCACTAGGGGCTTGTGGGGAGGTGTCCCAGCATCCTTTAGTCTGTCACCACTGCACTGCAGCTTCCCCACTGAAGAGTGAGAGATACCGAGAAAAAGAGAGAGAGGACAGGAGGTGGTACCCACATCTGATCACCATGGCAACCCAGCAAGACCAATTTCTAGCCTGCAAGGTGTTGGTGAGCGGAGCTGCTGCTGTAACTCGGGGGGGCTGATTTGCAGATAAAGTGGCATCTCTGCTAACCCACGCCCTGCATACTAACATGTAGTGCATTTCACAACAATGAGGGGAAGCCTACAAGAGGCCTGCACAGCCATACACAACCGCACAGAAAATACTGGAGGTGCAGTGTGTGTAATATAAGACTGGCATAATCCAGCTTGGAAAGAAATGTTCTCAATATCAATACTTTGAAAATACAATTTCTCATTTTGTTCAAATGTTCAGCACTCTAAAATCACTTCCTCCCAGATTACTGATGAACAGCACACTAGGAAGACATTTGAATCAATGTACTCAACTGATGCAAGTATTCCTGTTTTTAACCTACACATATAATACCTGGCCAGACTTTTTCTTAATCTTCTAAGATATTATTATTATTGGACTGTTGATCAGACAGAACAAGCTATTTAAATGTCAACTTGGGCTTTGTTTTCTGACACTGCACTTATCAAATGATTCATCGAGCAAATGAAAATGATCAACACATTAATTAATAGTAAAAATAATTGACACTTGTTTTTTGGCTGACAAGTACAACACACTGTACTGTACTCCAACTCTCCTGAAACCAACGGTTAAGACGCACCAAATACAATCAAATACATGTAAACAAAAGACTCACACATACAATCCAAACAGATGCACAGAGTTCATCAGTCGGTCACTACTTTCTCAGTGGCAGCAGAGAGGATGAACCAGGTCCCTGGCTAAAAACAGCTGCCGCGCTTCACTTCATGACAGCCTCATCTGGACTGGAGAAATCCACTCGCATTTCCCAGCTGGTTCTTTCGCAAGATTAGTGAAGATCTCTTCTTTGAGAAACCTCTCTATGTTCCAATTAATCTCTCCTAATTTGGTCAGGTGCATGTGTCCGTCTGCCTAAGCTTTTAAGTTTGGGTTTGGTCACACTCTGACCTCTTCAGACTAAACGTTGAGTCCTTTCTCTAGCTTGATCCAAAGGAGATCACTGCACTGCGAGCAGCTGTTTCTTTCTTTTCCAAACCTCCTTTTCCTCTTCATCTATTATCTATCATTTAGTTGCATTCTTGGTTGAGGCTGGACTCCCGGATCATGGTTCTCCTCCGCCATGCCAGTGAACTCGGCTGACGTCAGAGGACAGCTCTGTCTCATACCCCTCCCAGGGTGGTTTTTGCATTCCAGACAGCTCACAGACCCTTCAGACCTAAAAAGCCTCGGCCTGTACGGGGCTTCAGTGTAGCCTGGGATGCACACTGGTTAGGGGCATCTCCAAGATGCATTAAAATCTAAGACTGCTATTTTTAAAATGAAGTGGATGTTCCAAGTTTTAAAAAATGGTTCTGGATGGAACTAGGTCTGTAGAACTATGAGTAACATGAAGCCTCACTAGGAAAACATGCACAAGGAAACCACAACATTTGAACAGATCTAAAGCACTAAGGCTGCATTTAATTTGACTTTTCAGATATTGAATTTAGGTAATTAAAACTTTTTTTTTCCTCAAGCAGACACCCTGCTATTAATGCATGTCACGACAACTGAAATAATATACTACTGTAGCATATACTTAGTTTATATTTAGTTTACAATTATATTAAAACAGAGAAAAGCAGCAAATCATCACATTGGAAAAGCTGTAATCACAGAACGGTTGACGTTTCTGCTTGAAAAATGACTGAAACGATTAACTGATTATCAAATTAGAAGATGTTCAGTGAAATGACTAATCATTTCAGTTCTAAAGGAAATTACTTGTTTAAGAAGGTAATTTAATGCTCTATGGAAGCAGTAATACATCTAAGTAGTGGTGAAACAATTAGCTGATTAATCGATTAGTTGACAGACAGTAAATAATCAGTAATTGCCATTTTTTTCTGAACATTTTATAACAATTAATCGAGAAAATAATTAGCAGATGAATAATTAATTACATTTTTTGTTCAATCCAGCCCTAAGTTGGTGGATGTAGCTTGTGTCCTCTTTTACCCTCAATATAAATAACATACATAATGAATACATCAACAACAGAAGTGTTGGTGTTGACATCATAATTCTTGTCCTTTTCTTTATTTTCAATACTGTTAATGAAATATTAACTGAGATAGTTTGTTTAACCTGATAGCCTATTATTACAGTCTTCATGCACTACGGCCTAACACTGCTCACTAACCTTTCATATAGTGGTTGATCTTTCTAGATACAAATGAGCCAGTGTTGCCTGAATTAAAGTCCAGCTACCTGCAGCTGGCAAGTTAATTCACTAAATATTTGGGAGGGTCCTGGGCACTGCCCAACCCACCATTGAACTGCACGTTGAACCACACCAGAGTTGTTACAACATACATGCTGATTAAAGTAAGTTGGAAGACAAAACCAGTGTAAGAGCAGGCCTGTCTGGAGCTTTCTAAAGAGTCAGAGTTTAGTTTTTATTAAGGAATAGCAGTGCGTTACCTAAAACTGCCAGTAGTTTGACATTAACCAATGAGAACTTGGGAAACTTTCTATTCACTTAATAACTAGGAAAATGAAGACATGTATGAAGAAATGTATAGCTTTTTAACATAAATAACACATCTAAAAGGCACAAAGGGGTAGTTATCTCAAAGGAGTTTGGTTTTCAGTCATTGTTTCTTCACCGGATGCAAACTGCTTGCTAAGAGTCAAGGAAGTCAACTATTTTTCCATTTATTTTGAGAGAGCAGAGTTCACTTGAACAGTGTGTGTTCAAGCCAAAGAGAGAGAGAAAGAGAGTGAAAGATAAGTGAACTATAGACAGATTGCTTCTTGAAGGCATTGCCATATATGGGCGCTACGGTATGGAGGAAGGAGGAAGTGGGCTAGTTAGTCAGGACAAAGAGGGAGCGCTTGAAGGCTCTGTTGTTGTAGGCTATGTGATAGAAAGAGAACAAGACCAGCCAGGCACAGGCCAGGGCTCCGTCAGCAAGTGAAGGTCCACAACAATGTAACGGCAGTCAGCTGCACTGGCAAAGAGCTGCGTAAGCCCATCCACATCAACAAGAAAACACACGTCAATGTCAGCACAATATCATGAGCTTAAAAAGGGGGCTGACCCCTATAAGTCAATTATTAAACTGTTGTGCTGATCTTTGATTTAGTTTCAACAAAACAGCTCTACAATGAAAACTTTGTGACACATTTTTGTTGAGATTTGTCTACTCTTCACTTTCTTATTTTGTTTTTCTTTGCTGTGTCCTACTGAGTATTTGCTGCAGTTGGTTTCATCTTGTCTTTATCTCACACAGTTTTTGATTAGAAATGTGCAATCTCCCTCTGCTGCAACAGTGTATTGACAAAGGCTTTCCAAAACAAAAGGCTGGATATTGTTTTCAAATATCTGATACTAGTGCCAATATATTTTGGTACTGGTACTTTTTTCAGTATCTTACATGAAGAAATGTTAACACGTTTTCCACGTTTTACAAAACCCTTTTTTGGGGAGCTCCCTTGTCTTCATAATTACAGCATCCCCAGTTTGATTTAGATTTAAAGCTATCTGATAAAGTAAGTAAACAAGATAAAAAACCTGACCAGACATTCAACGCCAGCTTTTGAATACTCTGTGCTATGAACACATTTCTGTATGCATCAAAAAGTACATAAATCTGAATTAATTTATTATTTCAGCCACTTGGAGGCAGCACAACAAGCTGTAAACACACCACAGGCATAACATCTACCACCTGATAGTCTTTGTGGCGAAGATGCTTGCAAACAGTTACCTATTTACACATGCAGGGCAACATTAGCAAGCGACATTAGTATTCATTTGGAGTTGTGTCTCTGACCACCTGATGAATTCAAGTCCAATATTCACTCCCCTTTTAGCTCTGGTTTGGTCTCCACCAACTCCTGAGAAAAAACATCTGGCTCTTAAGCTGCTAAATGCTCCTCTGTGTTCGCCAGCTAGTCTCTAACTTTGTCCGTCCACTTCTTACAGTGGATTTAAGAGAGCTTTTTGGCCGACTACAGCTGCCCGCTGAGGCTGGAAACGAAGTTAACGAGAGCGCTGAGACTGAAACAAAACATTAAAGTTGCATGCCGGAAAACCAAATCAATGAGATGAAAGATGCTAAAATGCTCCATAGAGCTGAGGGGAACTGTAGAGTCAGGGGAAAATGATTTGTTTACCTTCCACAATACATGTAGTAATTGTTTCCGTTGTTGATATAAAAATATTGATTAGTGCAGCTTTAATATTTATAAGTTCAGCAAAAACCTGACTTTTTTCTTTTCTCTAATTGCCGAGGAAAGATATTCAAAGGAACTTCTAATAGGTCAAGCAGAGGCATGAATTTTAAGCTGGTATGACTGTGCATGTTTTAGTCACTGCTGCACCTCACAACACTAATAAAGATGCCCTGTCAGGCCTTTTTTAGCTCTCCATCTCCATTCTCTATTCTTTCCTACTGGGCACGAGGCCAGCAGCTCCCCTCCACTCCTCCATCCAACTCTCTTCCACAAGGGGCAATGGAAAATAGTGACCCCTCAGTGAACGAGAAACACAAAGTAACTCTGGCGAGGTGAGCGGGAGCGAATCTTAAGGCAGAAATCCAGACTGCGATGGCATTTCTGTGCGGGCTTTGCATTTTCAGAGGACGTTTTGTTCGCCTCTAAGTGCCATGGGTGAATGGCTGTCTTTGTGGGGCAAAAGAAAGGATGAAATTGAGAGGAGAGACTGGAGGAGAAATAAACAGGAGGCATGGGTACAGGCACAGAAAGTGGGAGATATAGAGAGAAGAAAACAAGAGAACTGTAGGGAGAAACTCAAGCTTGAGTGGGGGAGACACAGACGGCGAGGGAGTGAATAGAACGAGAGGGGAGGGAGGGTTTATTGGAAAGCCTAGCTGAGCAGCTGAAAACCCTGGGTGAGCTCTGTGCCACGTTTGGTGCCAGGGGGTGAACGCTCCCTGCCGCACAGGCTCCACCATTGTTGTTTCCATAACAGAGTGCCACGCCAGCAGCCTGAACACTACGCAACTCAGCAGCAGTCCTCCACGTCCGACGAAAACAAGGAGGGTGACACCAATGTAAAATCTATTCTGAAAGAGCACAACCAAGGCCTAGAGGTGTGTTATAAACTGCTGTTTAGAAGAAAAAGGTTCTTTATTTGTTGTTTACTTGTAGCAGGGCAGAACAGCTCCTGAAAGTGGCATCACAGGCCAGAAAAAGTTGAGAAATCCTGACAAATCCAAGACTTACGGATGTCTGCTCTTTTGGGCTGGAGACCTGCCACGTCTCACACCCACCCAGCACCTATTAAATGGTGAAAACTTTGGGATACATTACTGTACACACAAATGAAAAGCTATAAAATACACTGTTGCTTGGTTCAACACACCACAGCCTTAAATGGTGTCGTATGACGAGTAGCTTATAGGGGTGCAATGGTACACAAAATTCAAGGTTCGGAATGTACTCTGGTTTTGGGGTCGTTATTCGGTACATTTTCGGTACAGCAGGGAAAACAAAACAAAAAAATTAAAAAATAAATAAATAAATAACTCAACTGTACACAACACAACAGTAATGCTCCATCGTAATTCCTGAACTGCAGCTTGCGCTTGTTTATACAGGGCAGCACAACGGACTGACTAAAATGCACACGTGAAGGCTCATTGTAGCTTTGACCATATGCTTAAATTCTGTATTCTCTGCGACCGAGTATGGTTGCATATACGCAGCGATTAACTCTTTATAGCATTACTTATTACTTTGGCACGGTCTGAATCTGCAGTGAGAGGCCGACTGAACGCTGTGGGGAGAAGAACTCGCCTTCCAGTCTGTTTTTGTCCAGTTCCACTAATTAACACATCCGGTGTAAGTGTATCCACAGACACACCTGATTTATATTTGTGGATATGCAGGTTTTAGCCTTTTGTAATAACGATGACGCATTACTGACATATTGATATTTCTTCATTGTTTTTTTACTAACCATATGCCATACAAGTTCATTTTTACGGTGTTTTATGTATGGGGCTGTGGTGTTGACTGTGCCACATAAAGCCCACGTGCCACCTGTGCTGGCAGGCCAGACAGAGGGCCTGTTGTTGCTAAAGCCTGGGACAGTGTGGGCTTAGCATGGGCGTGTTGGGAAAGCTGGGGCCTGTAATAGCTACTCCGCTGGATCGCAGCACATAGGTCACAGTACAGCACTAGTAAAAAGTAATGAAGAGGAGAAAGAAGGGCCTGTTACGGAGAACTCAACTTAACAAACAAACAAATCTGTACACAAACATGCAGGGACGAAAAAGGTGTGGTGTTCCTGAGGCCTGCTACTGCTGTCCGCTGAGTAGAGACAACTGAAGGATTTCTATGAATGCTGTGAAAAATGTGACGTTAGCTCACACCTACAGTAACCAACTGTGGTGATTCTGCCGAGAAATCTGAAACATGCCACTGAGAGTTGCACTAAAACAACAGATGACTAATTGATTTCCCACAGCGTCATGCAATTCTGTCTAATATGGCAGCGACAGTATTGATTTTTTCTCACCGCAGTGACAGGACGTCGCATCCCGGTGATAAGACACCTAACCGCAAATTAAGTACTGTATGTTTCTTCATCAACTTCACAGACTGAATGAGACTGAAACTTTAAGCCACGTCATATTTGATGAAGACAACAAAAAGCTCACTCCGACAACAGCTGTAACTGTCCCAGCTGTCTTGTGCCCATAGTGGCAAACTATGTTCCACTGGGACAGAGCTTCTAGTCCTGATGAGAACCAGTGTCAGGCCTGAACAAGTTTAGCCAGCTATAAGTTAATGTTCATGAGGGAGACTTAATATGCACACTCTGACTGCAGAATATTAACATCCAGACAGATGCACATAGACACCAAAGCCATTTGTGTGTGTAATTAAAATGGCATAACTTCATCTAGACACCATTGTGTTGCTCACCTTTCAATTCTGACTCACAAGACTGGTCACAAGACAGCAAATGTCAAGTCATTGTACTCAGAGTGACAAATGAAACCAGAGAGGCCAGAAATTTGCGGCCACTGAGGAGGTTTCAGTGATTGTAAACCATGTTGTCAGTCGATCAGGTTTAGCCTGTCAGCTAAACAACTGCTGAAGGACACGTGCATTGTATGTGTGTGTGTGTGTCTTTGGATGTCCACACAATACGGTGGATGAATTTAAAAACGTGTCTTTTCCGTTAAATTTTGTCCACAAGTCTGTCTACAAGTTTTTCACAATTAGTTTCCACAAATACCGGTCTCGTGTTGTAGATGGAAAGTAGTTAAGCAAACTGATGACGTACGCTTGCACAGACACAATCAAGTGATGCCAATTGCCCATTTTCGCCCCTGTGACATCCATTACAATCATGGAACATACAACAAGTCAGGTAATGTATCCCTTACGTTAGGTATCATCAGAGCTGCTACTGCGTGTCATTTTAAACCCGATTATGAGGTAGCACCTTGGTGAGATTATTATACTAGAATAAGATGTGGGAGAAGTCAAACGTCGATTGGTTGGCCCACCACTTTGGTCCCACTGAATAACCTCAACATTGGATGGATGGCCATGAAACGTTGTACAGACATTCATGGTTCCAAGATGATATATCCTAATAACTTTGGTGAGCCCTTGACTTTTCCTGTAGTGCCACCATGAAGCTGGCATTTGGTTTTGAGTGAAATGTTTCAACAGCTGTTGGATGGATCGCCACAACATTATTTACACAAATTCAAGCCCCCCCTCAGGATGAATTGGAATAACTTTGGTGATCCTCTGAAATTTTAAACTGATGGTGGCGCAGGGTTTCCCCCAGAAAAGTTGTTTTAGGCTATGAAAAAGCTATGGCACAGATTCCAGAGGGCCCTACATTAAGTCAGTGCAAAAAGCTGACTGGAGATTTGAAAATATTACTACGCAATGTGTTGTTATAAATAAGTCATTTATTCAACGCACATTTAAAAAAAAAAAAACTATAGCAGAGTCTTACAAAGAATCTGACAATGTACAGTCTTGGACTGCTGTGTTCTCAACAACAACGAAAGAAATTCAATTCAGTTAAATAGTTAAAAAGTTTTTGCACTCTACAAAAAACTTTGAAAAAAAGTCCTGATTGGCTACAGTGCTAGATCAACCAACAGATCCAAACTGATCACTTTTTCCCATAAACCCAGTTTCTTTCTGTCAAACAAGATATTGCCTATTTGTTCAAAGGTTTTCTCTATAGAGCACAGCATACATAAACATACTGGATGGTTTTTAGGGATGTGACGTTTTTCATTGGTAATGATTTACTAAGGTTAAAATGCCACTTCACATCATCAAAGTTCAATATTAAAAGACATTAGGGAAAAAACAATTGAGTCGACAGTCTACTGTATTACTGTATTGCCCTTTTTATTTTATTTTTTTTATAATTTATTTGAATTTAACAAGGTAAAATGTACTCTCCTCCTGTGTGTGTGTCACCAAAAGGTTAGGTTAATTTCTACCAGGGACAGCTGTGCATGCTGACATTTAGTAGGAGATCAGAGAGCTCCCCATACGTGCGCCTGTGTGCACGAGTATGTAGGTTCCTGACTGGCACCAGAGCTCATTGAAAAAAAAGTGAGAGATCAACCTCCTATCGAAGTGGCTCAGCAAATCCCCTCCTGCCTGAGGGAAAAGGTCCCTTTATTCCCGCAGAGAAGAAGTGAAAACATTCTGAGCTTCCTAAACTGAATGCCAGGAGAAAGCCACCAACAGGCCAAGGTCTAAATGAAAGCAGGCTGTAGATGTAATTGGGTGAAGTAAACTAAGATGATGGATATCAAGCTTTCATCAGTAAGGAAAAGCCTGTGAGAGGTCTTTGTGTGGTTGAAAGGTCAAGTCTTAAAATAAAATTCAGCCCTCACGAAGACACACTGATACACGAGAGACAGTTTGAGTGTGTGCATTTGTATTTCTGCCTGTATATGGTCCAACTATGTCTCCTAGTGTTAGACTCATCAGTTAGCCTTTTATTAACCTAATTCAGCCAGGTATGATAGAGTTTTGGGATTTAGTTTGCAGAAGTGATCATTAGTACACTTGATGTTTGTGTGAAACTGATTCATATTTTAACTCTACGAGTATGATTGTCATATTGTTGTCATCCTGTGCGTTTATGGAAATGTTGCTTTACATGCTCTTTCAGAGGCTTCTCTAGCCTGCCAAGTAGGGCTGGGTATCAAACCTCAAGACATATGACCGGAAATAGACCGAAATGTGGCCATAGTTACCAAGTATAGAAAACTGTCAAGTACTGGAAGCTGGAAGCAGAGGTCTGGTCAGATTCTGGTTTACTTCTCATTTGATCTAGAGCGGAACCATTAGTCGATTAAGCAATTAGTTGATCAAGAAAGTTAACCAGCAACACTTTTGATAATTGAATTACTGTTAGGTCATTTCTAAAGCAGAAACGCCCCTCAAAATCCACTGGTTCCTGCTTCTCAAACGTGGATATTTGCTGGTTTTCTTCATCTTCTACCTAGAAGAGTAAACTGATTACCTTTGGGTTTTGGACTGTTGGTTGGACAAAACAAGCTATTTGAATATGTTCACTTGAGATTTAGCAAATCGTGACAAGGATTTTTCACTATTTTCTGAGATTCTATACACCAACTGTCTAATCAGTTAATCAAGAAAATAATTATCAGATTAATCAATATCATAAAATAATCATTAACTGGCAGTCCTACTTGATTCGACAGTTCCTTACATCTACATTTCGCAAACATGAACAATAAGTCCTAAAAGTATTCAGACTAATGGAAAATTTGAACATCTATACCACCATTCAAAAGTTTGGAATCAGCTGTTATATTGTTTTTCTTCTTTCCTTCAATAATGGCTGCTTCAACAGAGATAAAAAGTGTATAATTCAGACACTAAATGTATTATTTAAATTTGAAATAGTTTTGTCTCAAAAACAAGAGTAATGAAATGATTAAAGCTTCCATTTAGTCGATGTCCTCACAGTGTTGCATGACGGGGGGGAATACTGTTGGAACCATTTTTTTTATTGAACCACAACACTGCAATTAGGCTCTAAATATCTTGGGAGCCCGGTTTTCTTTGGGCCCTCTGCAGTCTACTCAGTGGTTCGATTGAATAGATTTAAACTATGATTTGTCAGTCTGCAGTCTGTTCAGCTATTCTGTGATCTAATTCCAGTAGTGCTAACCCGAGACTAACCTTCTATTTCTATTTAGAAGTTTTAAGAATAGCTTTGCTAAAGCAGCACGCCTGTTAATTCCAGCGTTAGAGGCATTATTGTGCAGTGAAACAGGAACCTGTTCCTGTTTAAATCAGCACAAATTTTGATGCTAAGCTTCCAATTCCTTTTACCAACGACTGGTGATTTCTTATTTTCTTATTCAGCTGTTGCTCAGAGGGATCTTTGTCTCTTTCTGCCATTTCAATTATCAGTCTGGTTGAACCATTGTACAGCGTTTTGTTCTCAGTGCATAAAACATTATAAAACACACACAAAACATCTATTTGTAAAGAGGACTTTCTATGACCTAAAAGCAGGAAAGACCATTCAAAAATATAAAGTAGTCCTCTCAGCTGACTGTACCCAATCAAGCTTTTGCAGCAGGCGATTCCAAACTTTTGAATGGTTGTCTTGGTAGATCAGTGGCAACTGAGCACACTTCATCTGCTGATGAAGGTGTTTTAAAGCTCCAGAACAGACCATTAAGTGGACCTCCAGTGAAGATTGTTTTGTCAACTACTTTTGCCAGTTTTAGAAATTTTCATTTAAGCAAACTTCTTGTACGGCTTGTTTTCAGACCACATTTAGCATAATCTGAAAAAAAAAAACATGTTTATATATTTCTCAAACTCAAGTATAAAAAACTTGGGACATCGTACCAGCAGTATTTCACGGACAAATTTCAAACGTATCAAGCCCTTCTATTAAGAGCAACAAACACTGAATACTCATCGTGGAATTTTTGACCTGAAAACTGGTTTCATTTACATCAAATTCTGGTTTTGATTCGTAAGCATCAAGTGTTGAGCCTGCCTCTCAGATGGTATTTTCACCCGTCAGATACAAGCTGGAAATGGAAAGAGAACGTGGCTGTAAGAAGATGGATGGTAGGATATATTCACAGCTCACATCTGGAAGCCTTTAGGGTTAGATCCCTCTAATTTCCTCTACTGAGGTTTCCTCGTAGCTGCATAAAAAAAAGCAGCTAAATATGTAGCCAGCTAACTCGCTACAGTATAGCCTTCGCCCGGCTGACAATACAGCCTCACAGTGTTGTTACTGCACAGCTGATACACACAAAGAGCAAACAAGCGCCATTATGTAACCAGTCCCAATCAATCCAGATGATTAGGTTCTACTGACATGTTGATCCACAGCAGCTCATTCATTAGCATGTGCAGCCAAACTGTGTACGTCTCTGTGTGTGTGACAGACAATCTATCATCAAAGTTTGTTCACCACTGCCTCAGCTGTCCTCATGTTTACTGGAGACACAGAGGGACACTGTGTCTGTCTTCTCAAGAGAAAGACAGATGGACAGACGGACTCACCTATGTCAGGATCCCTTATTTAGCACCGCTACGAAAGCCATCCACTGCCACCCAACACATAACACTGGTGTAGGAGCAACAACAACGCTTTCTTCGAAAGTACAGTTTACTTTTGTGCAGTAACTAAAAGGCGTTAGAAAAAAGAACCAACCCCACTGATATCCAAACATGCTTATTAGCTACCTGAGCTGATAAAACACAGTACAGGCACGCCTCTGAATTATCATAACCCACCTTCTCATTTTATTCATGATGTATGATGATAAAATGTTTTTTTCCTTCATGATAATAATGGTCAGGAGATGCTCTGCCAGCCGGTGCATTAATATTAAAGTCTTTGTAGGATAACAGCTTAAATCTGTGCACTGTTGTGCTTAACAGAAACAATGGCAACGTTAAGATACAGTATGGTTCACACACATGGGCTAAGGTTGACAAAAGTTAACTTAACTTTGAAATTCTTACAGGATACAAACTCTGCAGGTTTATTTAAAGTGGAATATCATCTGTGGCATTCAGCATTACCCCCATATAAACATCCCAACCGAGACCTGCCCTCTCTCCTCAGCTGAAAAAGCCCATTTGAAAACAAAGATCTTTTTCTTATAACTGTGGGAACAATACACAGTCTATAACCAATATTACAGATCGATTCAGAGACTATTAAGACAACTGTGCTGCAATTTTCGGCACAACTGATTCACCAAGCTGCACTTTGTTATAAAAGAAATGTGAAGTTATGGGACTGATGCAGCACAAGCTACCGCCCACCGCGGTTCTTCTGCTGTACAGCTCGGGGACACAGCAGAGCCGTCTGGAGGGTTTTCTCAACTAAAAGCTTCTTCGCCTGTTTTATTTGCTACACAAGAGCACCGATAATGATGTAATACGAGAATTGCGACATTAGTCAAGGAAAGATTACATTTCTAGTTAGTTTTAAGGCTGGTCTGACGCTTTCCCCCAGACTCGACCTACCGGGGTGTAAACAGTCCTCTAACTTTGTTAGCATTAAACCGTGAACCCACACTTCAACACTCACGTTACATTTACGAAGAGACTCAAGTGTCATTAGGTATGAATTCATCATAACTTGACTGAAGGTGCGCCTGTGGTTCGTATTACCGACAGACGGGACTAGTCCTGTTCGCTCCTACACCGGGATAAGCTAGCAAGTGAAGCGGGCCCTTCTCTCGTCAACTCGTGTTAAAAGGAAACCTAAATGCCCCTGAAGGGGTAAAGCGGCAAACAACAGGACAGCGAGAACGCAGTGCGGTCGCGGACTCACCCTCTAAAAGCCTGGAAATCAAAGAGTCGACGTCCAACTCCCCCTCCGCCATTTCTGTACCGAACAGCTCTGCCCGCCGCAGTTTGGAGCTGGCAGAGCAGGCACCGCCTCACTGCACTGAAACTCACCGCCGACCCTCCTCCCACTCACGGGCCGCCCGTTTAGGACTATGGTGCTGCATTCAGGTGACCCTCGGATACTCTAGCTTCTATCACAGAAAGAAGAAAAGGGGAGAGCTTCTAATCAACCATAAGGGACCTTAAGAGTGGGATTCAAGTGCTAGTTATACTCTGCATTGTTTTACAAAATAATCTCGACTCAAAGTTCACTCACTAGCTTTTTCTAGGGCTTTCGACCGCATCTCACAGCCTTCCTTGGCTGATTGAATTTGCTTAAACTCAAACTGTACTGTTTCCAAAGTAATTTACATTAATGTGCAGACTTTTCAAGTGCATGTTACAGAAGAGGATTAGGGCCACATGTGAAAAAATTATTTGACTCTGACTTTAATCAGAATTCTGGCCCTAATCCTCTTCCGTAGCGTTTCGGACTTCAGGATGGATTTTGACTTCCTTGCATGCAGCAATTGCTTTCTGTTCACTTCCAAAGTCAGTCAGCAGACTGTTGTTGGAAAAGGTAAAGCAGCTTTTGCTTAATCCATTCCCCACCAAACTGTACAGCGTGTCAACCACCTCCATCGAGTGGTAAAATCATTATCATTGTCAAGTGCATTTATTTGTAAAATTCAAAACAGCTGTGGTGTTTTGGCTCTGATTCATCTAGCTGAAAGCATCATAGAACTGCCCATGTTTATATGAGTGAGTAAATGAAATAAAATGAATGACGCAATATGCATGGATGTTTTTGTTATAGTGCAAAACAACAAAGATGCGACACAATAACACAAAAAATACAACTATAAACAACACGCAATGTAACGTTAACATGACAAATAAATGTTATACAAACAGTAAGCCCACCGTCATGACTAGGATCAGTGGGTACAGAGTTCATCAGGATGAGGCCTTTGCCGGCGTGCACTCAGCATTTGAAAGTCACACGTCAACCTACCTGCATTAATTTAAACTGTGGGAGGAAAACGAGAGCACCCAAAGGACCCTCATGCAAACAGGCGGCCAACATTGACACTCAGTACAAAAATGTAATGGACAATTCCCACCTTCTTAATTGCTTTCTGTTGTCTTCTCAACTTGTAACTATGATTTCCAACATCACATGAAAGCATCAGTACAGCCAAGGCCTTTGCAACAGGTTACTGTGATATTTTAATATACTAATAATAACAATGTAGGACAAGTTGAATATATATATATATTACATAAACTCAGCTGACAACTTTTGCAAGAACTGAATATTTAAGTTTCTTTGATTTCTGGTCACTTACATGAAAATAACAACCTGTGCACTTATTCTTGGTATTCATTAGCCAGTTTTATGGACTTAAAATTTAACTTGAGATGAAGAAAACTGTGGGAAAGACAACAAATAAAAAATCTAATAAAAGCCCAGTCACTAAATATTATCAGGGGACAAACGCACAGTGCTGGCAATGAGAGCAGATCCCGCTTTATTCTCTTACAACGCCCCCTTCTGGTCAGAATATGTCCATGTGAATTTTATGAGTGTGAAGTTTTTTGAGACTGTTTTTATGACTATTTTGTGATTTAAAAAAAAGCACAACTCCATTTTCTTCTGTTAAACAAATACGGTAAAGAACAAACAATAATCAGTGAAAAAGAGGAAGGAGCTCCACCTGTTTATTGCCACTACTTTGCCAAAGTGAAGGCCTGGAACACAGATTTTTGGCCACCAGCAGAATGGAAACTTCTTGCATGGGTCAGTATGTGAATGACTGTTTTAAGATAGCCATAAAAACTTAACAGTTCAATTACAGCTGGATTTTCTACGTTACAGCAGTGTGTTTACACAGGAAACCCTGAGAATAAACTTGCAGTGGAGATCAGAGGTGAATCCAGTCTCAGACTCTCTTCCAGGTTATGACTAAACCCAGAAGTTATGTTATTGCCTCTCCCACTCACAACTTAATTTTCTGTTCCCTTCAAGTGCGTCATCTGGGTATTTCCGCACTGTTTTGAGTGGGTGGTGGCAAGTTGCACTGCAGAGGAAAGGCAAAGAGGCGCAGCTGCGTCAAGCTGGCCAGAAGACAACACCGGAAACAGACGACTTTTGACTTCAAATTAATAAAGTAAAGTTGCTCTGAGACGACCGTTCTTACTTCATATTTACTTTAAATAATGATTTAATTAATACTAGTACTTTAATGCCAGAATAATCCGTTCTCAGGAATAATCAGCATGTTTATGGGAAAACGTAGATACAGCCTATATATAATAATATTCTACATGAGTACATAAAGTTCACAGGTTTTATTTACAGGCAGGATTACAGCCTTTGTTTTCTTTGGCTTGCTGTAATTTCTTGAACTGAAATTACGTTTTTGATGTTGTGATGTAATATTCGTCGACTGTGACACAAAAACTTTAAATATCCTAATTAAAAAAATCCAATCCAGTTTTTCATTGATTTTATATAAAAAGACTGTATACGTATATACTGTATATGTACGTATATTCTCATTAAATATATCATTTATTTCAACTAAATAATGTAAATAAATGAATGAGAAATGGACGCAGTTAATAAATAGCCTACACCATGCTGACTTTGGAAAGTAGTGTAGCCTGTTACGCAAAAAGTTGCAACATAATGTTCTTCAAACAGGTCTTGTATTCGTGCGCTGCTCTTACCGGAAACCTCACATTATGCTCGCGCGCAGCTTTACTATCTGTACACTCTTGTACACAGATGTAGGTGGAGTGAAGGAGGCGACAGAAGCGCTCAGTGAAGAAGTTTTTTAGACTCCACACTATCGTGTTTGCAGCAAAAAAAAACACAGCCCCAAACTTGTGATAAACAGTGGTGTAGACGGAGACGTGTGAGTCGGACTCGGACACAGCCATGGATGGTAAGTGGAGCGGGATTTATTTGCTCGGCCTGTTTACTCAGCGAAGAGACTGGAGGTGAAACTGTACAGGGAGTTGTTTTGCGCACAGGGGAAAGCCCCGCTACCATTGGGTTTTGCGCTAACAGGAGGAGTCTGCTGTTCCCGGACAGTCGGCTAACGTACAGTCGGAAGTTTGAAATAACTTTGTGCTGTTATGACTCGTCCCTGTGAGTGAAATATTACATTGTATTTGTTCCTCCATGTGTAGCTAACTCACCTGGCACGGGTGAACCAAACAGTGTCGAGCTGCCAAGAGGCCTGTTGGGGTAGTCCACCTCATGACGTCCCTATAGCGACTGAAAATGCCAAACTTGGTTAAAAAATCTGTCAGTTTATTATTTATCTGTCTATTTAGGGACATATGCGATTTAGAAATCACATTCTAAAAGCTTGTAGGTCACTGTGAATACTTTCTCTTGAATTCGGCTGTAATGTAACCCACCGGGTAGTGTTTGTTTCAATCAGAAGTACGTCTTTTTATAATTGGTCCACGCTGCTCGCAACCGCCCACCTCAATTTTAGTGGACGGAAATTATGGAAATAACACACCATACAGGCTCCTTAGTGGGACATATGTAACGTTATACCGATGTGAAAAGGATCTTGTGACGATTAAAACCGTCCCTGTCTCTATTTTATGTCACATTAAATGTGCCGGCAAGGCAAACAACATTAAATAGCACGATTTTACAATGGAGTTTTGATGCATTATTAGGTTTAAGTGTTTCCAAACGTTTTCCACACCACAGACCTCCCAGAATAGGCTGACACTGTTGATAGGCAGGATTTATTTTGTCTTTTAATGTGGACAGGAAGAGGACAGTGACATTGATGTTGTGAGATAACTCCATATCACAAAAACTGGTCGAAGCACTGACGTCTTTGTTAAGGCAATTAAAGTGAAAGTGACTCACACAGTGCTTCAGCTGTGTTTTGATATCAGTGCATTCAGTGATTTATGAAGGCCAGATTGTAGTGATGTGGTAGACATTTACTTTCACTTTCACAACTCCAAGCTCAATAAATAGGCAGGGATGGACTTCAAATAGATGGCCAAAAATGCAGGTGGCCTTTATTCTTTGTGTAAGATCCATATTAATTGAATCTTACATAATATCATCTTAGATAATGAGTGTGGGGCTTGTTTGACCCTGTTTACATTTGGCAAAAGTCAAAGATACATTTTCCACATTTTGCTCGTCTGGTCTGAGGCTGAAAAGCAGGCATGTTACAACTTGGAAAGCGTCCTACTCATGCTTTGAGATTGAACAAGTCTGACTTGCTGATGGGCGGAGCTTTGACCACCCGATCTTGTGTCACACCTTGCTTCTTTCTTTGAACCTCGACAATCCGTTCACCAAGTACCTGAAACTAGAGCGCTGCCTGCTCTTCGCTCATAATGGAGAGTCCTCGCTACGAGGCGGATCGTTTTACACACCAACTTACAACCTGCCTGTCGCTGTTTGCTCTATTGTGCACCTCTCATTTCTGTTGACTGTTTATGACAAGAAATTATATTTAGCTGGGAAGCCCTTGTATCCCGGCGTCGTTTGACCTCTTTGGACTCATTGTCTTGTAGATTTCCACTCTGACCACACCACAAATGACAAACTCGTACTAAACCACAAATATGCACTGAATGCAGCTTTTGGTTTTTGTCATCTGTGCTGCCACTGTATGCTGTGTCATGTACTGTAAACCACTAATCACTGTGAGACTTTGACTAACAAGTGGCTAAAATGTCTTTTCTTGTCGTCTGTCCGCCACAGGTGTGTATGGATGGAGCCTGACCGCACTCAACCCAGGTAAGAAGCTGTTTCCTGTAAATGATCCGCGTTCTGTTTGAATCAGCACTAATATTTTTACAGCAGACTTTTCATGAGTAAACATTTAAACACTCTGATGATCCATGACAGAGCTACTTATTTGCTGACATACTGATTCAAGTAAAGCAGTGTAGACAGGCTGGTGTTTCACAATCTGGGTGCTGAGTGTGTTTTTGTATTTCCAAAACGCTGCACTTAAGTCACATTCTTCTTCTTCTTCTCTTGCTTCCACCTGTCCATCAGTCCAAACGGCAAGCCCCTTCATAGAGATCATCGAGCAGCCAAAGCAGAGGGGGATGAGGTTCAGGTACAAGTGTGAGGGACGTTCAGCTGGCAGCATCCCAGGAGAGAAGAGCAATGATACCACTAAGACCCACCCAGCCATCAAGGTGAGCGGGATGCAGCTTACTGAGAAGTTTTCTAGCTGTGATCCGTTTAAAGTAGCTTAGTCTACATAATAGGCTTAATCCACTTTGGTGGAAGTTTGGGTAAAAAAACAGATAGGGCCCATGATATCTTTACTTTTCATCATACTGCTGCTGTACTACCATACTACTCTACCATACTACTCTACCATACTTAATGTTAAAAGATAAATACGCTGACATGGCTGAATCATCTCTGGCTGCGACCGGAACATCTTTGTTAAGAACTTCAGATTTTGCACAGTAATTAGTGACACTCAAAGAGGTTAGTATATTGTTAAAGGATAGGTTAAAATGTTTTAAAATCTAAGTTGAAACGTGACCCACATGACCATATATACTATACATTGGAAGGGTTATTGGTTGCTGTAATTGTTCTTCCTGTCCACACTGACTGCAAAGAAATCACGGCAGAAAAAGTGGCAGCAGCGGTGGACAGAGTAGATAACACCGTTAGACCCAACATTGTTGGCAGTGCAGGGAACAGAGCAAAAAAAGGCAGATTGGGACATTAATAATTAGTCCAACAGGATTGTAAAAAAAGGTACAGAAAGGAATACTTTACATACATGTACTCAAAATAGCCTTTTTAACCGTTTTTCCTTGTATTTTTGCCCCAATGTTTCACAGATCACCTCCATCCCATGCTTGATTTAAGCCTTGCAGTATTCCTTCCTTTGTATTTTACTTTTAAAGAAATGTTGTGGGGTGTCCCCATGGCTTAGGGGTTAAGAAGTGTTGGACTGTTGGTCCTAAAACAAACCATTTGAAGACTCTATCTTGGCCTCTTTTTTTAATTTTTTTTTTT
>NTHP01000538.1:246389-263209 GCA_003416845.1 Oplegnathus fasciatus
TTTTTTACAAATATCTGACATTTTTTAGACAAAATGATCAATCTGTTAATAAAAAAAACTTAAAAGATATCTGTCTGAGTAATCAATAATCCAAATTCCAAAGTGCTTCACAATAAAAGCAATCAGAAAGTATTGAAACAACAAACTAGAATTAAAGTGGAAATAACAACACAGAAGAGCAAAAACATCCATCTAGAGAAGCGTATCTATTATACTATTATCTTGTTTGTTTAATCTGTACAAAAACCAAAGGGAAAAAACAACAATTTGTTTTTGAAGGGTTATGTGCTGGACTTTGTCTTAGCTGGGAACAGTTGTCAGACAAACAGCAGAGACTACAGGAAGTTACTGGTCAGCCAAGAGATAGTCCAGCACATAACCCCTGTAAAATGGCAAATTGTCATTTTTACACTTTAGTTTTTGTATGGATTAAATAGACAAGATATAAAATGTTAGTTAGAGATCTTTAGAGATTCTGGTAGGTCTTTGGACAGAGCCAGGCCGGCTGTTTCCCTCTGTTTCCAGTCTTTATGCTAAGCAGTAACTCTCAGCGAGAAACTATACCTTTGAAGGATTTTTGGCTGGACCGCGGAGAGCCAGCCCTACAAACGCGAAAGTCTGTCACTGAGTGAGTGAGTGAGTGAGTGAGTGATGAAGTTACACGATTGGTCGACCGAGTGTTGGAGTTTCCTCATTGGCCGTTGCTCTTTCAAAGTGAATAGGAACGTTAGTTACGTAACATAACACTATGAGGCGCAGCCCTCTATCTAATCTTCCAAAAGTTAGGTTACCACATCCTTCCTGAAAGGTGTTGGACTGAAGGTTAAAATTAGATTTATTTTATAATTTATAAAATATTTATTTATTAATAAACCTCTCATAAAGGACGGGGCAGCCGAGCCTTTAGCAGATTAATGTCCAGTTGGTTAGTATTGTTTTACAGCATATTCTCTCCTTTTATGTAAAATAAATGAATACATACTAGTATTATGAGCTGTTGTATGCTACAATGTGGAATAAGACCAATGTTGCATAGCAGAACTTGTGATTTATTACATGAAGTTTGTCCTTTGAGCTGTGGAACACATTGTAGTTGAGATCAGCCCTCAACCAGATGACTGTAAACAAGCATCCACCCTTCAGAAGTGCCCTTAAAAATGCCTTTTGAAATCTTCTAAGTATGACATATTTCTTCCCTCAGGTAAACAACTACAGCGGCCCCCTTCGCGTTCGCATCTCATTGGTGACGAAGAACGCTCCGCACAAGCCTCACCCTCACGAGCTGGTTGGGAAAGACTGCAAACATGGCTACTATGAGGCCGACCTGCAGGAGAGAAGAATACACAGGTAGGTGTGGTTTGCATGTAACATGGACGTCACACTCAGTATCTCACACACTTTGGAGAAACTTGAGGAAATGATCTGTATCACGACTTCATGCTTGTATTTAAAATGACAGTAAAATGCTTTGGGGTAAACTGCATTTTCTCATCAAGACAAGGTGGCATTTGTTAGAGATTGACCTAGATAAGGACATCATTTATGGGAGATGACGTGTTTGCTGTTGCCTTGGTAAAACCAGTCGCCGGCTTCGTCTTGGGTTTGGAGATGAGTAAAACATTAACAGCATAAACTACCTCACGACAAGTTGAGTTTGCCTCTGCTTGCTTTGCTGTGTTTCACTAGTGTCCTTTATGACAATCAACAATTGCCACTGGAAAGCGAGACGACGGTGACTGACAAGAGACTTGTAATTACATAATGTTTAAACCTAATATTGCACAATTTAACCAGTCTACCTGGGCAGAGGGAACTATATTTGTCTGTCTATCTTCATCACAAGTGTGATGAAATTCAAACAAACAGTGTGTACTGCCCTTTACTGCCAGTACTATGATACAGAGTGAGAACTACTTTATATGAGTCATTTGTTTTTCACATCATTTACATTGCATCGAGAACAGCTCCACATTACAATATGAATTGTAAAGGTTTCTTGACCAAAACAAAGTTAGAATAGAGTTATATGGTAGTTTATCTCCAGGTCTAGGCTGACATGAGTCTAAATTACACAGATTTCTAGCAGACATCATAGTAAATATAATCAAATAATGTTGAATATGAGGACAGGGTGAGAGAGAAAATTATTTTCTCAAAGTATAATTTTTTATTCTTATGCTCATACCATAGTCTTATATATATTCCACATGAACCAGATAATACAAACTAAGAAATATGCACAGCATATAAAAGATATATGAGGGATCAGGCAGAAAAGTGCAAATTATTGAAAAACCGATTGATAAATATTAAATTTAAGAAGCAGTTTAAAAGAAGATAGTGATATCTGTTTCAGCCCTATGATGTGCTCAGAAGCCGATAATCTGCCATGGCAACCAAAATGTGTAATAAAACTGTCTTCTGTTTGAGTTTGGAAACAGGTCTGTGATCATTGTTGATAGAAGGATCTAGGCCAGTTTCTTTTTTTGAGCAGGCACTGGACAGACTCCTCAATTAAAATAAGATAAAAGCTTAGAATGCTCTAATTCTGATATATGAGTTCAATAACACTAGGTGTGTTTAAAATGTGGTAACCACCAGTGTTCTAAAGCATTGCTTATTGGCAAAAAGTAAGCCTTAAAAGTATTAAACTTTTACATTATTTACAAATGTATTATATTATTGGATGTCAAAAATTTCTTCATCTATTGGTAGTGCACTTGAAGTCTAGTATTTTCCCACTTACACTCCACTCTCCTTGTGGATTTGGTCAGTGACCCAGTGATGCTTTATTATTTTTAAATGTGGCTTTTATGGGAGCAAAAGTGTCCAGGTGGAGGTGCAAAGAAGAGTAAAACTGAAGCAGAAATACGTAAGAATTTGTAATATCGAATCCTACAGTGTAGAAAGTACATGCTTCAGTGGTTTCTGTCTTTTGGTTTCGGTCTAAGGCTCTTTGCTTTCAGTTTTCAGAACCTGGGTATACAGTGCGTCAAGAAGAAGGATGTGAATGAGGCCATCACTTGTAGGCTGCAGACCAATAATAACCCCTTCAACAGTAAGTGGTCATGCTTAAAAATGAACATGCAGCACAAAGCGCGTTCTGTGTTGTTGCCCTTTCTCTGTTAAATCTCTCATTCTGTGAAAAGTTATTGTGCAGTGTGGAGAGAGTCGCTAAATGTCCCGCTCAAGCTTTTACAGCACTGAACTAGAAGTTTTACCAGGCGTAAATTTTATTGATGAAAGTAAAAGCTAGCTACTGTCATGGATAAAATTTTATGAATAGTGATATATTTACTCTATAATTGTGTCTCGCTGTCCTTCTATGTATACAACACATTCATATTTCAACCTGTAGCCACTTCAGCTTTTACCTTTTCTGTGTTAAGAACTAGTTAACTGGGTAGTTAGCAGTGATGGCCATCATGGCTTAACAGAGAAATTCAATGTATTGATAAATACGGCATAGCCTCTACTGTTTAACCGGATCTAACAGGAAGCAGTGCTCTGCCAGACTGCTGTGTTGCCTGATTGTGCACCCCACCCTTTCCCTGCTGTGTTTTGTCTGCAGTTCCCGAGGCAAAGGTGTGGGAGGAGGAGTTTGACCTGAATTCAGTTCGGCTTTGCTTCCAGGCTTCCATCACTCTGCCTACAGGGGAGATGTTTCCTCTGGAGCCTGTAGTATCACAGCCCATCTATGACAACAGTGAGTGGACAACACATATACATACACACAACAGTATCTTATAGTTCAATTGATGCAGATTTTAGAATGCTGATAATGGTCCTTTTGGTAGAAACTGCTCTAAGTATTGTTCTTTAATATCTTCTGACTATTTTGAATTCACATAACCAATTCAATACTTTCTCGAGGATTTTTGTCAGGGTAAGATGATAAACCTATGTTGGATTTTAATAAAATACCAGTATCTGTGTAAGTTCTGCGTAGCCACACAATTATACAATATAAAGTTCACACAACCAATACATCTCCTGCAACCTTTAATTCCCTCCGACAGCCTTTGTTCCTCTTTGCTCAGAAAAGACCAGGAAAATTATACAGAGGAAAGAATTGGATTTTTTGGCTGCCTAAGGCGTGTAGTGTTGACTTGCCAGTCACAGCCCAAATTCTTCTGCATTTAGAAGGTGTCTGGGGTTAATCCGAAGGCTTGGTGTATTTATTTGCTCATAAATGCTTTTTCTGTCTTACAGGGGCCCCAAACACAGCTGAGCTGAAAATCTGCAGAGTCAACCGCAACTCAGGAAGCTGCAAAGGAGGGGATGAAATCTTTCTGCTGTGTGACAAAGTGCAAAAAGGTATAGTGTGCCTGGACTGTGTGTGCTTGTGTAAATTGACGGGTTAATTCCTCGAGAAAGAAATACGGAAATAATCTAGAAACACACTGCACAACTCTGAACCTCTACTTTCATATTTAACAATACATAAATAGAACCCAGAGCTGACTAAGCAGGTAAAGCTTGAAATACATCTGGAGTGGAAAAGGTGTAAACCTTTCACACATGCAAGATATCAGTGGGAATTATTATACTGGTGGTACGTGGGCCCTTTTTGAACAAGTGAGCTAGAAATAGAACCCTGACTCTCATAATAAAGTGTAGTACAATCTATGATTACCTAGTTTATAGTTGTACAGTAGGTTTCTATGTTTGTTCAGTGGAGATGCTGACATAGAAAACCTCATAAATTACAATAACACATTGATAGTCAATTTCTAAGCTGATTAAAAGGGTCAAACCATCAAGAAGAAGCAGTTAAAGTGTGGACAGATGAAGTGCACAGACAGAACCACATCTGTCTTGAGGAATATACACCAACAGTGACATCATACATCAGCAAATGTGTTGATGATGTGGTGATCTCAGAGACAATAAAATTATTCCCCAACCAGAAAGCCTGGATGAATTGAGAGGTGAGAGTGAGGGCCCTATCCACAGCTAAAAAAAGCTGCCTTTCAGTCAGGTGACAAGGAAGCATACAACAGAGCAAGACCGCAAGCTGGTAGCAGAGAGACACCAACAACGCCAAAGATATGTGGCAAGGTATCCAGACCATCGCAGGCTACAAAAGCAGGAGCACCCCCATCATGTGTGAGGCCACGTTGCCAGATTAGCTTAACACATTTCATGCTCGCTTTGATCTCCTCAACAAAGAGTCAGCTGTCAAGTCTACTCCGCCTCCAGAACACTGGCCACTGTCAGTATCCACAGCGGATGTGAGACGCATCCTGCTGAGAATGAATATGAGAAAAGCTGCTGGGCCTGATAACATCCCTGGTCGTGTACCAAGAAGATGTGCCAATCAGTTGATGTCGTTACTGACATTTTTAACATTACTGTCACAGGAGAGTGTTCCCACCCGCTTCAAGACAGCCACCATTGTCCCTGTACATAAAAAGTCTGTAGTCTAAACAACCAAACCGGCCTGTGGCACTCAACCCCATTCTGATAGTGCTTTGAGAAACTAGTTATCCAGCACATCAGAGACAACATCCCAGCCAGCCTGGACCCTCACCAGTTTGCATTCAGAACCAACAGATCCACAGAGGATGCCATCTCCACTGTCCTCCACTCAATCTTTATACACCTTGAAAATAGCAACACCTACATCAGAAAGCTGTTTGTTGATTTCAGCTCATCATTCAACACAATCTCCCCCATGAAATTGATAAACTGCAAACGTAGCACTCTGGGCTAAGCACTGTGTACCACACTCTACAACTGGATATTGGACTTCCTCGCAAACAGACCCCAGACAGTTCGGACTGGCGGTCACACCTCCTCCAGTCTAGTGCTCATCACTGAAACCCCCAGGGCTATGTGCTCAGCCCCCTCCTGTTCAGGCTGTACACCCATGACTGCAATCCTCGACGTGGAGAGAACTCTGAAGACACACATCCCTGTCTACATCGGTGGAGCTGAGATGGAGCAGGGGAACCACTTTTAGGGTCCTGGGAATCAGCATCACAGGGAACCTGCCATGGACATCACACATCTCCACCCTGGTAAAGAAAACTCAGAAACGACTGTATTTCTTAAGGAAACTTAAGAAGGCAAAAGTCCAGTACCAAGTTCTTGTCAACTTATACAGAGGAGCAATAGAAAGCATCCTGACTGGAAGCATTACAAACTGGCATGGGATGTGCACGGCCCAGGACAGGAGGGCTCTGCAGCGGGTGACTAAAACCGCCCAGAACATCATTGGTACCCATCTACTGAACATGAGTGATATCAGTGAGGTGAGGTGCCTGCGCAGAGCCCAGAGGATACTAAAAGACAATACCCAATACTCTCTACAGAACATTTTTTTCCTCAGGCTGTGAGACTCCTCAGTTCATCCTCCACACTCCACCATAAATAATAGGGTTTTTTTGTGTAGCATTAAGGGTACAGCTTGCATTTCGGTGTACAACCCTGTGTTGTAGAATGGTAAATATATAATAAATTAACCTTGGAGTTGAAAAGAAGGAAATATGAGTTAGACAGGTGATAACTTTACAAGGCATTGATTTAATAGAAAGGAAGGCTACATGCCAACACACACAAAACTGACCAGTCTTTACCTACCAGAAGGAATGTTTGCCTACTTTTACTGGAGGCCACAGAGGAGTAAATCCCAAATCAGAATGCAACTTATAGATGCTGTTAGCAAGACCTGTTGAGGCTTGAAAGGTTAACAAATGCTCATTTTCACTTGAAGTTACAGTTAATTCAGTATTTTATTGAACATATAATGGTTTGCCAACCTCATTTAAAGTGAAACTACGTAGCTGAAAGATAAAATGGGAAAATGGAAAATTTAACATATATGTATTGAAACACACCCTTACTCACTTTAATACACTAAGGGGTTTTGCTGCTACAGCCTTACTTGGTCTGGTATGTCCACTAGCTTATGGAAGCAAATATTAGCAAACTTGAGACAGGTATTGTTGTGTACCTGGTGTTACTGAATCAGTTGGTTGACTTTTTGACTGTTCATTACTTAAAAAAAACTACATTTTACCATTTACCATTATCCTGTAATTGTCACCTGTGGCTACAGTGGCACTTATTCTGTAAACATTACAGTCTCGCATTTAAGTGTGGCTTTGGAGAAATGTGAAATTGAACGCGTCATAAATTATTCTTTGTCACTGTTAATCAAAGGGTGTTGTATAGTCCTTATATATTTTGAATTCTGTGGTATTGAATGTGTGTTTAGTAATGCAGCGTTTGTCCTATTAGTGGTAAGTGATCACAAATTGACCTTAAAGCTGCACTAATTAATACTTTTATTTAAATTTTGGATCAAATGGCTATGTTTAATATAAAAGGTGACGCTTGTAGTGAAGGACTCGCAGACAATTATCACCCCTGCAGCTCTCAGATAACACATCATGCACAGTGTGAAGTGATATTTTTACCACCACCATTGTTGCACATGTGAGGTTTCGTTGCCTGTCACGGTGTCTGCTGTGAGTAAGTGTGTGATACAATGCAAAGGAGCCACGTTATCTCAGTGTGGAATCAGTGTGGAAAAACGTATGTGAACCCTGAATCTTGGACCAGCTGATTTAACTTGTGGTCCTGATCTATCCAGGAGAATGTCATTTAGCTATTTCCACAGCAACCAGAGCCGTCACATTTTTGCTTTAAATATTAGACCCTTTTACTTGAACTTTGACAGCTGACGCTCACCACAAGGCTTGCAGGTTGTTGTGTTACATCACAGCAAAAGTGAAGCAACACTCCGTGATGTCTTCGAGCTCTTGCACTCTGTGAATAGCAAAGCTCACAGCTGATTTTGCGTTGATGCTGGAGAGAAAAATACCTCTCTGCATGATGTTGATTCTTCTTCTTCTTCCATTTTCTGTTCCCCTGCAGAGGACATTGAGGTGCGTTTCTTCCAGGACTCCTGGGAGGGAAAGGGCACTTTCTCACAGGCTGATGTCCACAGGCAGGTGGCCATTGTGTTCCGCACACCGCCGTACCGCGACACTAACCTCTCTGAGCCCATTAGAGTCAAGATGCAGCTGCGCCGGCCCTCTGACCGCGAGGTCAGCGAGCCGATGGACTTCCAGTACCTGCCTGCTGACCCAGGTAAGAGGCAATGTTCCCATATGATGAAGTTACTGCTACTGAGAGATGAATTTGTCGATCAACTCTACAAACCCAGTCTTATAACTGCTTTTTAAAAACGACCCCTGTAGATGAATACAGGCTGAGTGAGAAGAGAAAACGTACAGGGGACATGTTCCAGAGCCTGAAGCTGGGGCCCATGCTGTCTAGTGGTATGTTGATGAGATTTTCTCTCTATCACTCTAATGTATATGTTTGTAGTTGCAATGTAATATAATGATGTATGTCCGAATTTCAGTGTCCATTCCACAAGACAGACGGCACATAAGCCCGGCAAGGAGAACAGTCACAGCCAAGCCTCCATCAATGAATGCACAAGCTGGTTTGTCTAATTTGTTCATATTATATGTGGCGATTCTTTTTAGTCACTGCAGAGATTGAGGAATAGATTAGTCTAAACTATTTTGATAATCAGTTGTTTCAGTAATTTATCAAGAATTTTATTATATTATATTCTCTTCTTTATGACTTCTGTATTTTGGTGAAAGTTCTGTTAATAAATTGCTAACAATAATTTAGGTGTACTGTAAATCTGTCATTTGGTTTTCATCTCCTTCTCTTCCTCCTGTCTTAAACACATAGAGGCAGCAATTGAATCTGTGTAGCAACAAAGCTCATTTAAAAACAACCTTTAGGTGATGATTTGTAGCTCATTTGTGTTCCTACAAGATTTTGAGTAGCTGAACTCAAATTGCTTGTTGTGTTTGTGTTGTGTGTGTCTCCAGCAGCTGTGGTGCCCCCTGGTGCCAGTGGAACGAAACCCCAGCCGTCCTACTCGTACAATCAGCCAGGCCACCTCTTCTCAGTCCAGCCCAAGGTAGAGGCCTCCCCCTCCATCTCCGCTGCAACTACAAACCAAACATGGAGGATTATGGAGGGCCTGAACCTGGGCACCCAGCCCAAAGCCACTCCAGTGCTCAACTTCACAATGAGCCAGGCACCACCCTCCTCCTCCTCTACCAGCACTTCCACTGCCAACCAGGACTACTCAACCGTCAACCTGTCAGACCTTCATGAATTCTTCCCCAACATTTCCTCAGCCATCGCCCAGGAGCCGCCAGCTTCTCAGGGAAGCACGGCCTCCTCTCAGGCCACCAGCTCCTTCACCCTCCAGGGCTCCCAGTTCCGGGTGGACGCACCACTTGTGGACGATGATATCCCAGAGTTCCCTAGCTTTTCTGAAGCCCAGGCCCCAGGCGCTCTGGACAACCTAAACATGGATGACTTTGAGGACCTTCTGAACCCCCCTCTCATGAATGAGAGTGGAAACAGCACCTCAATGTTGGCTCATCCTTCATGCCAACAAGTCGCCCCTCCCAGCTCCTCTACTGCTGCCCAGAACAGTGCAGCATCCCAGAACACTTCTGACCCTTCCAGCCACCCAGGAAGCACCTGGATGAATTACCCCAACAGCATCGTCAACTTGCTCCAGAATGAGGGCATGATTGACATTGCACCTAACAACAACCACCGACCCGCTGTGCTGGATGAGTTTGATGAGTTGATGTCCGCTGACGAAGATCGTCTTATTTCCATTTTTAACAGTGGAAGCCAAGCTGGGTTTGTGTCAGGCCACCCGACTTAAAGTTTGTCCATGAGATTTTATTATGGACGTATTTACGCAGACCACTTGTATCTGCCCCTTCAGCCTTCAAAACTAAAACTCTTTTGTTGTTACTAAAGACAAAAAAAGGAGGTGGATATGAAGGGCTGTAAGCAAAACTGCTCACTGTGGACATGCTTATTGAAATACCAGCAAAGACTCTTTATGGTATTCAATTAGCGGGTTTTGCCAGGCCTTATATACAGTTTGTCCGACAAATGATAAAACAAAGGACTGAATGTAATCGGATTTCATCGCCCTTGTTAAGCTTAGGTTTAGCATCAATCATTAACTTTTTCAGCCACAGTGTCGACCCGATGTTAGAAGATCCACAAACAAATGTTTGTTTGACAAAGACAGGTGATCAGATTTGATAAATCAGATCAGATGCACTGCTGAAGGCATCTGTTTAAATACTTTCCTGTTGAGGTTATTTTCTGTGGAACATGTTAAGCATGTTTTTTTTAACAATTTTGGTAGCTCTGGTCAGTGTGACTGTATTTTTAAGTGAAATGTGTAAGTCTGCCTTTTTATTCTAAACAAAGTGGCTGGTGTTCTTAGTAAGAAATTTAATCAGATTTAAAGGTAAGTCTATGCAAATCATGCCCGTCGTTCTTTTCATTACACATACCCATGTGTTACTTTGGAACTTAACACAATGTTTTCAAAATGTCTGAAGGTGCCTTTGTTGAGTCTCAACAAAATGTAGTAATGTGTTAAGAACCAAATGAAGGTCTATATGTAAATAATCATCAAACAAGCAACATTAATAAGTACATGCTTATAGCAGAGAAGCGTACAAGAAGTCCACACATCACACTCATGGAGCTGTATCAGATCGTGGGTTTTTTTGCGTCTGTCAAAATCATTTACTCTGGTCTCTCTAATCCATTTTTCTAGTTATTTTATGAATAATGGCTGCAGCTAAACTCAACAGTTTCAGATCTGTAGGTGAACTTGCTCTATTCTGTATTAAAAGATGCTTTATTGAGATGAAATTATGCTGTTTTATACTGGTATGATTTAAGCAGATTATACTGTATGCCTTTTTTTTTTTTTTTTTTTTNTTTTTTGCTGTAGTGAACAATTAATTCTGTCAAAATTCCAAAACACTTTTCTTGGCAATAAAAACCACAACGTGTTAAGATGGTCTTCAAAAGTAGACTTTATTTGGCAACTCTGTTATCGTGGTTCGGTACAAACCAAAAAAATTATGCCAAACAAATGAGACAAATGTAGATTGTGAAAAGAAAGTCTTAGTGTGTTACAAACAGAACCTCAATAATACAAATACTCATATTACTTATGAATGTGATATATTCAGTACAAAAAACAAAAATGTGTGACAATAATTCAGGTCGCTGACTTTTAAAACAATTTCAGCCAGTGAGTTGTACTGCACAACCCAGCTCATGGGAATCACTAAATGCCTCTTAAACTATCCTCTTGTTCTGAAAGGCTTATGTTACTTCAAGATTGGTGACTTTGTTGACGATGTGGGAACGCCTGGGTACACACTCCAGGTCAAATTTGCTCTCGTATATGGTTGGACAAAGCTTCCAGCGGTTGTTTCGGTAGATTCCCAGGTATGTGTACACGTCAGGTTTGTAGGAGAGGGGGCATTTGACCCCTGTGGCACGGATGACGGTGTCCAACCTTATAACCTCACTCTCATCAGTGAAGTTCTGGTTATAGGCACAAATGACCTGCTTACCCTCTCCCTTGGGATTATGGGGACTGACTTTAACTAGGGAGATCTTGCCATCCAGGGCAGCTCTGGCCACACACTCCCAGGCATGGTCCAACTTGAAACCACAGTCCAAGTGCATCAGCCACTTGCCTGTGAGCACTCCGTGGTTCAGGGCCAGCTCCTTTACTGTCTGGAAGCCGACAGGCCGGCCACTGGCCAAAAGTTTCTCCCAGCTCTCCTGGAGACCCATAACATCCCCACCACTGGGGCAGTGGTTTGTGCCCAGCACAGCGATCCACCCCACAGGACTAACGCCACCTTCCTCGTCACCAAATCTGTACACTTGTGAGGGCCTGTTGCTCTCCAGCCAGCCATCAAACTCGGATCTGGGAGTTCTTCTCGAGTCAAACACAATCCAGGGGTCCATGTCTGCAGCCATGGCCTCAGCAGCATAGGTCTCTGCAGCAAAGGGGGTCTCCACCTCGCCATCTACAGGGGCCTCTTCCTCCTCCATAATGCTGTCAGTGTGAGGCTATTGAACAAGTCCTGGAGCTTGTCCTGTTGAAGGGAGGAAGGTGTTGTATATTTAGATGTATGTTTACACCACAAGTGCAGCCTCTGTATTAGTTTACAGCACTTCCAAACCCAGTCAGGAGCGGACAGCTGGACTGCTTACGGATGTTGACTAGTGCAGCAAGCTAGCCTGCTACATTAGCAACACTAGTTCAATAAGTAACGTTTGTCCGCCATAGATTTTTAAAAAAACACAAAAATAAGTTGCTGTCCATTTCGTTTGTGTATCATCTACAGTTGACATGTAGCGTTACTGAATTAAACACGCAGACTACGTTACATGTCGAAAGGTTTTTACTTGCTTGGCTCCAGTGTTATTGTAGCTAGCGGGCTAGCTAGCCATTTTACCAACCGCTCATGTTCGTCTTCTTGACACATTTGGGGGAACGATTATTTACAGCCAGCTTGTTGATCACAGCTTAACATTATAACATGCAGGATTTGCATGCAAACTGGGAGCTATCGTGATCGCAAACCACGGCCCGCTAAGGCGCAACCCACCTGCAGATGTTGAAGTTAGTTGTTCAGTGTTGTTCTTCCACACGAGCGGTACCCTGGTGGTGTGCCGCTCTTCATTAAAAAGTGATGACAAAATCCATTCAAATGTCTGACAGCTTTCGCCTTGCCTATCGACTAGCATAAATCACGTATATCGGAAGTGAACGTTACTTGTTGTTTTGATTAATTCGGTGCACAAATAAAGTAGTAAAGCTGCGCTGTTACAAAAAAAACCTTTAAAAAATACATTATTATTTCAAAATGAACGTAATTTGTACATTATATTCCTGTACAAGTTACGGGGCGTCGTGTGCTCCAACCTGACGGCGCTGTGACCCTGCGGAACCAAACTGACCTGCCAGGCAACAGGGAACGAGTGACGACGACGTGCTAACGAGTTAGCCGCTTAGCTACTGCTATCTGGTGTGTGCGTGGTAGAGGTGATTTATATATGATATAGGACAATATTCCAGAATTTGTTGCGTTTTGTTTTAAGTTAGCCATCCAGGTAATTTAATTATGCCCAGCAAAAAGAAGAAATACAACGCCAGATTCCCCCCGGTAAGTTTAAACTTTGCTGAACCGGTGTTAAGACTAGCTTAACGTTAGCAAACTATGATGGATAGCTAACTTCTTTAGCTAGGTTGAATGGGGTTCGGCCTGTTTTGTTGCCTAGAGAGCTAACAAGCTAACTAGCAAACCCAGCCGTTTGTCGCTAAAATGTGAATTACACCTGTACAAACGTTGTTGGTTTCATTGAATTACTTTGCACCCCAGTGTTTGCTAATGTACATTTAAGTCTTGCGACGTGAGTTAGCTAGCGACTCCACCAATTAACGCGAACGTTGTTTTTAGCATGAGAAGCTAAGTGAAGCTGAACGTTATAAATCTGTTGTTTGTAGCTGCATATTTAGCAAAAGTTGGAGGTTTTCTCAGTGCATACCCTACAGATAATGTGATCAACGCTGACAGGAGTGAATGGTTTCGAACATGCATACTATGAACGTCCTCTTATCATGAACCCAACAATTCAAAAATGTGTTGTGCTGTATTTTGGTAACATTTTAGGAAACGGGCCTTGGGTTTTGACACACAGAAAGCAATATTTAAGTGTGTTTTTAATAAAAATGATAACACTTTATAGTGCCAGTGTATTCACATATATTGTCTCTCTCTACACACACAAGTAAAACTCAAACTTTTCTCATTACAGGCGAGGATTAAGAAGATTATGCAGACAGATGAAGAAATAGGCAAAGTGGCTGCAGCAGTACCTGTTATTATTTGTATCCTTTCTCCCAAATATCTTCACTGTGCAAGTTTCAGGGTTTCGATTATATGTGTGTGTCTTGAATGTGAAGATTTTCTGCTATTTTGAGTTTGAAATCACTGTAAACTGAATATCTGTGGGTTTAGTACTGTATTTTTTCTAGACTCTAGATTTTCTAGACTAATATGCAACAGGAACAAAAATTAATGACAGATTAATCAATAATGAAAGAAGTCGTTATTAGTCAGCCCTAGTCTGACTCTATATTGGGAACAAATTGTGGATTGACACTATCAGGTAGTAAATAACTTGCATAATCAATGGACTTTGATATTTGTTGCATCTGTTGTATTCACTATAATGATTGTGTCACAATCAGCCCAAGCAGGCTGTTCATGTTTTTAATTTTTAGAATTGAATGTTTTTTGGATCTGCGCAGTGACAGCATAAGGCAGACCATGTCAGTAAATCTGTTTTATTTAAATTAAGGACACACACCTGCCGCATCGTAATTTCCTTGACCGAGACGTCAGCGAGAGCCCTGGAGCTTTTTTTGGAATCGTTACTTACAAAGGCCTGTCAAGTCACCCAGTCTAGGAATGCAAAGACAATGACAACATCACATCTGTAAGTTTCTATGTTTGTGTGTGTCATGTTAAAGAACCTGTGATCCTGAGTGACTTTTGTATCTGAAAGTATTTCTCGCCATGAGTGAGAGGCAGCTGCCAGGCGAATCTTACTGTGTGACTCAGGTTCTGCATGTTATTGAAATGAATATATAATCCCCATTTATCTCTTTGTCTGTTTGACATTAGGCTGAGTTTTTTACTCAACTCAGAATGCGTGTAAGTCCGTGGAGAAGGCAGTGTGCTGATTTAAAATTGTGTGTGCGTCTGTGTTCACAGAAAGCAATGTATTGAGCTGGAGCAACAGTTTGATTTCTTAAAAGACCTGGTGGCAACGGTGCCGGACATGCAGGGCGAAGGGGAAGAGAACCACACTGAGGGCGGAGGAGAAAAAGTCCCACGCAGGTATCTCTCTCTTTCACACACACTCCAACGTGTTTGTATAACACCATGATTACCAAGGCATTAAACGGTCAACACTTCAAAGTTGACACCAGGAAACTCTTTGCAAGGTCCTATTTCATATAAATCACAAGTCCAGGTAAATAATGTTCATATAATGCTCATATTCGTAAATAAAAATTCAATCACTGTATCATGCAGGTTAATTTGACTAATTAATTTGGTTCATCACTTGTCAATTTATCATTCAGTCATCTCTGATAAGTGCATGTACCCACGCTATAATTTGAAAGAAGTGAATCACTAATCACAAACAGGGAAACGCTCCTTACATGGACACAAGGAGGGTTACCTTTGACTTTTCCAGGAACAGTTACTGCTGTGAATTAAAATTGATTAGAGCAATATGTTTGCCATCCTTGTGATATTAACTTATCGCTATTTCCATTTCGTTCTGTGATTATAAATTAACCACAAAAAAAGAAAAACACAAGAGGGCACTTTTTCTTCTGCTCTACAGGGCGAGAACTAATTATTGAGGATTGTAGAGAAGATAAAGCAGTATTGACTGTCAAGTCAAACACTGGCACTGCAGCTAAGTTGAAGCAGAGAGCCTGGCAGAGAATTACACATAAATTAAATGAGTAACAAGACTTCTTCTCACTAAAAAATGTGGCTGATTAAATTGTGATTCAAATTGAAGTGGTTGTAAGCTTCTAATATTTAGACTCTTTGTCTCAGCTATGGGAATGAGGCATGTGGAGTCACAGCATCTGTTGAATAATAAATGGCTGAAAGTAATTTTCACCAGCAGTGTCTGTCACATTATTCCCTGCATCAGAATTGTCTGTTTATCTGAATGATGCATGCGAAAGCACTGCGTGTTTTTTAATGACAGAATCAGTAAGCGTTTGATCAGCTGTTGCCTTGTGTGAACAGCTTTCAGACCAAAGGGTGACCATGATTAGACCAGTCGTTTATCCACACAGCTCAAGGAACTGAAACAGCAAGTACTTTCACGTAACATTTGGTTCTTTTTTGTTTTCCCCTCAGGGGTCGAAAACCAGGGTCTGGCCGCAAGAATGGAGGAGCTGGCTCCAAAGGCAAGGACAAGAAGTTGTCTGGCACAGAGTCAGAGCAGGAGGTGGGAATTAATTTGCAAGTCCATTAGCTATGTACAGTTTTATGGAGAAATATTGGCGTCTCATTCCTGAGCGTGCAATGGGACATTTTGAGCACAGAAAAGTACTTTTTGCAAGCATATAAATTATATTTTGAAGAGAAATTATCATCACACAAAGAATAATTTAAGCTTACGAAATCTAGTCTGCGCTCAAACCATTTATTTGCATGTTTGCTGTTAGTCACTATTAAGTGCACAATAACCATCATAACCTCTTACTCAGATTTACCCGTTTGTCCTCTCTCAAATTCCCTGCTGTGCGCTTGCAAACCCACACTGCACATGAACCTTCATTAAATGCTGTTTACAATTTTTCAATTGGCTTGCACTCCGGCAAGTTGTGCAAGCGCACAGACAAACCTGAGAGCACAGAGCAGAGATGTTGAGAGAGAAACAGGAACCTTGAGACAGGGCAAATGAGTACAGCTGAGCTAAGGAGGTTGTCATTGTGAGAGCAGGGGGCGATTTTTTTGTTTGCAAAAATTACATTTGTCTTTGCGTGATAGTAATTTCTCTACAAAATATCATTTGTGTGCAAAAACACTGCAAAAATATCCCATCGTGCAGTTAGGAATGAGGTTCAAATGTAACTCCACGCAGTTTCAACGATGTGTGCGTGTTTGAGGTAAGAATATGGAGTCAGATGGGTCTCGATCTTAATGAATGCACACAAAAGGATTCACAAATGTATTTGATGATTCATATACACTCCCCTCCAAAAGTATTGGAACAGTGAGGCCAATTCCTGTATTTTTGCTGTAGACTGAAAACATTTGGGTTTGACATCAAAAGATGAATATGAGACAAGAGATCAACATTTCAGCTTTTATTTCCAG
>NTHP01000538.1:264466-281724 GCA_003416845.1 Oplegnathus fasciatus
CTGGAAATAAAAGCTGAAATGTTGATCTCTTGTCTCATATTCATCTTTTGATGTCAAACCCAAATGTTTTCAGTCTACAGCAAAAATACAGGAACTGGCCTCACTGTTCCAATACTTTTGGAGGGGACTGTATATAAATGACTCTCTCCGCAAAAATATTTTTCTATGCACACAAAAGTATTTATCGTTGTCTAAAAATAATATGGTTGAATATGACAACTGGGAAGCACTGTCCATCAACCACAACTGCACCCAAGCGCCAAGGGTCATCGATGTAAACGGTGTCTGCCCCCCTCGTCCCACCAGAGTCCTGTGCTCTGTTGGCGCGGTCTGCCTGGGATGTTGTGATGGAGCTAGGACTCTGCAAAGATGTGGGCACAACAGTCCCCAGTTTCCTGTTTCTGGGTTCGCCTCGGGGTGTTTTCACACCAGCGCTTTTTAGTCCGGTTAAATCAGATTCTGCTGTGTTTTCCCCCCTTGGTGCGATTCGTTTGGCCAGGTGTGAACACAGTAATCACACTTACTCTGGAGCGGTTCGTTTGTGGTGGGAACGTGATCCGACCTCGATCCGTCCCAACATTCATAGAACTAGCGTTGTTAGCTTCACAGATCCATTTAGCCAGTCTTCCGACGGCATGAGGCCACATAACTCCACTTTTACTACCTGTTTCTCCTTCGGAAGCAGGGACCAACTATCGGTGTGAGTTATTTTATTGTTGGAAGTGAAATATGCGATATGTAAGCTCATGAGCATGGTGTCTCTACACATCTTCCATAGGGTTCCAGTCATTTTTACAGCATTGTTTTCATCCAAATGGGAGCTTAGCTGCAACGTAGAACTTCATCTGGCACCTTGTAGGTCTGCCATGAGTAAAACTAGACCTACAATTCCATAGCACGTCCATACAAACCCCTCGTAAACTTTGTACAGGTTTGTCCCAGCATACCCACGCATCCCACACATCCAATTACAATCGGCATTTAACCCAGCCCAAATTCGACAGTTAAACCAGTCAAACCACGGTGGGTGGGATTAAACATTCAACGTTGAACCCCACCCCGAGGTACATCTCGTTGCCATAGCATAGTCATAGCGTTAGGGCAAATATTTCTTTTCATTGTTGTGCACATCATTCTCCATCTCAGTATGTTCTGTTTACCTACCTTGTCTGCTTTTCTTTTCTTTGGAAAATATCCAGTTATGTCATTTTTTTAAAAATTATGCTGTTAACTTGTAAAATGGGGGGGGGGTAAGAGTTTGTTTGTTTTCTTTTGTGATTTAGCCGTGTCAGCCCACCAGTAAAACGTAACCAGCGGAAACACTGGACTATATACTGGATAACTGATAGGTACATAACTTAAGGATTGTACCAGCGTGTTCAAGGGCTAACGTGTGTGGGGTTTAGAGGATGGGAGCCAGTGGACCAAACCACTGTGAGGGATATGAGGGGGGGACGCGATCTTTTGAAACTTAAAAACGCATTGTTTTGCATCTATAATTAGCACAAGTGCTTTCAATGCATATTATTATATTATTTAAAATTATAGAGCTATGTTTACAATGATATGTTGAAGGGGACAACACATGTTTTTTTCCAGGACGGGGGAGTCAGGACCCCCCTCTCTCTCTGTAATATCCGCCCATTATTATGAACACGAGGATGGACATCAAGCAGCTGCCTGAAGGTCAACCTCAACATGGCATCTGGTAGCTGCTCTCCACAGGTCAGTGACAACGCTCTTGTCGTGCATGATTAAATATGTTTGAGTTATGAATGCATTAACTAGCTAGCTAATTATCCTAGGTTGTCTATTAGCATTATGTGGATAACTTGTTAGCTAACACTGATGCTAAATGTCACATCACTAACTTAGCAAGCATTCATAACTCAAACATTTTTATCATGCACGACAAAGAGAGTTATCACTCACCTGTGGAGAGCAGCTACCAGACACCATGTTGAGGTTGACCTCCAGGCAGCTGCAGCGCTACGTGATCACATTAAATCATACCATCGAATCTACGCTCGTGTGATTGGCTGAAATGGCAGGAGACATGCGATAGGCAACAGATAATTCCCTTTTGAAAAAATGCATTTATGAAAAATATAAAAACCCACACAAATACAGTACTTCTAAATACATATATTTGTGGATTTCGATTACATTTATTTAAAACAAGAAACATTTGTATATACATCAGAAATACATTTTGTGAACCTTCTTTTTTTTACTTGTTTTATATATGTAGGATTTGTTTTTACATTTCTATACAATAATACATATTTTTGTGTACATTGAAAAACATTCTTGTGGAGACTCATCTATATATAAATCACGAAATACATATGTGAATTCCATCTGAGACCCGTCTGATTCCATATAAGAAGGCTCACTGGTGTGTTTCTTGTGATGGAAACAGGATGACTCTGAAGACAGCGAGACAGATGGGGATGAAGAGGATGGCTCTCAGTCAAGCACAAATCTGCAGGCTGCATCCAGGTTTCACAGGTATGGACACAGACCGTGTGTAACCCGCCCTTCTCTATTCACTGTATCTAGCAAGCCATACGTCTGCTGAATTAATCTGGCTCACTACAGCGGTATGAACCCAAAATAAACAGATTTTTCTGTGATTTAATTGCAATAAAGGGATCAAAAGGATGCTGAAATAACTACATCATGATGCCGATTTGTAAAAAGTCAGAATAGCTGGAATCAAGTAACAGACATATATTCAGAACTTACAAGGCAATCCAACTTCCTCGCTTACTTTTCTCCAAGCAATCTCCTTTTTTGTCCGGTCTCTGTATAAATATGAAGTAATATCATATTTGATTTGTTGATATGATGAAGTAGTATAATATCAACAGCTCTGGGTGCTCACAGATGGCTACAATAATTTTCCCCTCCATTTCTGATTCAACGTCAGTGACGCCAGGAGAATCTCAACACTGATCTCTCGCTCTCGCGACACAGTGTCACGCGAATTTGTCGCAAATATGCGAATGACGTGATTATGGCATCTTCCGCGTCATTCAGGACACACTGCTTGAGAGCTTATAGCAATGGCAAAGATTGACTGACTGAAAAAGATAGCAGAAATTACACTACAGTGATTTAGAAGATACTACCTATTTGAACATCAATAAAAGTACATCTAATTTGATTGGACATGACTAACACCTGGTTTACACCTCTGCCTGTATCCCCGCAGCTCAAATGCACCCCCCCAGTACATGCAAATGGGCAACATGGTCTCAATGGGCGGTGTGGCTCCACCCCAGCCCCAGGGTGGCATGACCTTCTCCCCCCACCCCTCCATGATGAGCATCGCACCACCTCCCCCAGCCCCTGCGCCGCACAAGAACGAGGATGACGACGATGAAGACTATGACTCTTAGTTCCCTCTTTCCTCCTTCACCACTCACACACACGCGCACACACTCTTTCAACATTATTTTCGATCTCATTAGTTTTTCTTGTGGCGGCCGCTCTAAGCAGAGGAGGGAAAGACTCTTCATCGCAGCCTGCTGACAGAAAAGCCCTCGGCAGTCGGCTGTAAGACACCGCCACAGGAGACAGACAGGAGACTTTGTATATTATGTGTTTTAATTTTCTTTTCTTTCTTTTTTTAAAAAAAGGTTTTATTTTATTGTAGAGGAGAATCCAACGAGGATGTTTTTTAACAAGTCAGTCGTTCTGTTTTGACTATTAAAAATGGCAGTCGTCACTGCTTTCGCCATGAGCCCCCGCAGAAAAGATAGGTGTAGTTTGTGTTGCCTGGTAGCTTTTTCTTTTGGCACTTCTCTTTCTCAATCCTCTGCAGCAGACATTATGACATGAACGAATAAGTCACCCAAACCCTCAGGTTGACTGAAAAAATTCTGTAAGTGGTAATTAAAATCTTACAGCCTTTGATGCTCATACAAAGGCAAGTAGTTGAGACGAGTTCAGGGCAGCAGTTTGTAAAGTATTTTGAAGGAGATCAGCACTTGTGGAAGGGAAAGGAGGTAATTGTCTCGCCCACGAAGTGTTATATTACTATGTTACCGATTGGCTATGAAATACTGCTATTAAGATGTGAACCCTACTTCCCGGCTTTGTCGCAACTTGCTAGTCAGTCCAATTGTCAGGCTGTAACATAAACAAGGAAGCAGGTGTATTTTTACTATAGGTTAGCTGACCACAGCTTTTTTTGAATTAGTTTCTATTTTTAATTCACGTTTTTATTAAGAGAACTGTAAACCTCCACGACCACAGCCCTCAACCAAATCAGCTGGTTAATGATTTACGTTTTGTTCGTTGTTTTTGACGCTGTCAGAGCCTCTGGCAGTTGGACCTCATATATTATTTTATACGACCTTTAAATTCCCCTGATTTGCCCATCAGAAGTATTGTGTGAACCTTGGACCATAACTTTGTTTTTAAAGTTGTTTGTCTCCTTTGTCCTCTCTAATTTCTATTCTGGCCACCCCTCCAATTTTGAGCAACTTTCTCCTTTATCTTCAACATTTTCCCCCTCTTTTAGCTTGTTTTAGATGTATCCATTGAAAGCAGAGATGGGGCTCCCATTTATGTGTCAGTCTCAGTATGAAATGTTTCCGAATAGACAGTTGAAGTTGACACTGTATTGTAAACTTTTAACATTCTTTTTATTTTGTATGGGTGAAATAAAGTTCATATTTCAATTAAAAAAAAAGCAACCCTTGTTTGGGTTTGTTTTCCATATCAGAGATGAATAGCCTGAAATGCTCTCCACATCAAGCAAATCTGCACCGGCGTTCACCTTTAGACACAGTTCTTTGTTTACCATCTGGAAGGGCAAAGCCTGACTCCTGCGGCATCTTTAAGTAAAACATTTCAAAGTGCTTCCCTCTTCATTTTTCAATTTCACAGGCATGGAACACATCCTTTGTAGTCCTGACTCGATGCTGTGCCTCCCTGCACCTTTTGATTTCTTTATTTTCTGTATTTTGCAATATAAAAAACGTTTTCCCACGGATGCAACCTGAAAGACAAGGGCTGCTATTTATCCTCACTATTGCAGCATCCTCCTGGTATTTGAATCAGATAAGTACAAGACGGTACAGGTTTGTGGAGAGGTGTTCACAGAGAGGTGATTGTTACCATCATAGACACACACTCTTCTTTCAGAGTAGATGGCACACTTGGCCCTGAGTGGGTGCCCAGCCCCTTTCCTCTTCCTCCTGCCTTCTTTTTTTAAAACACTCCATTTTGTCGTGTAAATGCGGCCGCCTCTAAGCAGCCCTGATCTGGGGCAGTAAAAACAACTGCATCCTTCCTGCACAAGCGTTGACTCAGCAGACTGTGGGGGCCTGGCGTTTGCTGTGTCGGTGACTGTGTGTGTGTGTGTGTGTGTGTATGCGGGGGGAAGAGGGAAGAGGTGGGAGGGGGGGTGTAGGTGGTTGACTTTAGGAGGTCGGTGTCCAAACAAACGGCAGCCGTGGGGCAGGGAAGGAGGGAGAGGAGGGGACGCCATCAAAGGGCTAACAGAAGGAAGCACACTGTTTCCACACAGCAGCTGGTGGGGCTAAAGGTGGCCCTCTGATTCCCATCCCCTCCCATGAAGCCACTGACTTTTAAGTGCTCTGCAGTTTTTGAAACATGGGAAGAGTGGCAAGAAAGGATTTCCCTGACTCTTTTCAAGAAAATAAACTTAACTGTGTGGCTTCTTTAAAAGCACATGTTTAAAGTGCACCTTGTGTTTTAGGTGATATGTGATATACAGTATTGTGTTATGGAAAGCCGATGAGGTCATTATTCGTCTCCTTTTACCTGCCGCTCGATGTAATAATATAGTTTTATATTGCCCACTGGCATTTATAACAGTGTGAGAGAGGGGATTACTTACAGTGTAAAATACAATTCTAGGGAGTTTTAAAGAATTTATACTATTAATATGTCTCAAGGCTTTTAAAAGGACAGCCACTTTGTTTTTAAATGCTTCAAAAAGAGACCAGAAAAACAAATATTATTTACATTTGTGTAAAGATATTCAGTATGTATTTGAGGCTGTCATGTTCTCCATCGTATTGTAATAAAAATAAGGCGTGGCAAACTATTTATATAGCACGTTTCATATTGTACACGGGGAAACTAAAAATTAAACACCGGTATGTCACAAGAAGCATACCGGAAAGAGCACATCAGAAAAAAACAGTTAAAGCGTGGACAGACAGCTACAGCAGCTCTGCAGACTGTTTTGAGTGCACAGACTGGCACGTGTTCAGAGATGCCGCCACCCAGGAGAACCACACCAATCTCGAGGAATACATCACACATCAGACACAAAGACAGTGAAATCATTCCACAACCAGAAAGCCTGGATGAGTGGAGAAATGAGGGCTCTACCCAGAGCTAAAAAAGCTGCCTTTCGGTCAGGAGACAAGGAAGCATACAACATCTCTAGAGCGGGTACTGTGATTCAGTAGAAGCCAGTCTGGCTTTACATTGTTGAAGTCATAGTTTGCACATTTTTTATTAAGACAATCTGCTGAACTGTAGTGCTTTTACAGTAGGAAAATGCTACTGAAAGTGAGAGAATTCTCCCTGGAATAAAACTTTTAAATGAGCTACATTTGACTTTATCTTAAGTAGAATTGTAAATCTGACTCTACTTCAGTGATATTTCAGTAACAGCTCTTCCACCTCAGTCAGGTAAGTAGTCCATCAGACTGCATAAAGAACATTAAACCAGCCATACGCTAAAGGCTTTCAAATGTGTTGCATGAAGAGAAGCTTGAAAGTCTTTTTTGTTCAAAGTAACACCAGATGAACGAAAACCTTCAACAAATTTCTGCTCACAGAAACCTAACAGCAGCACTGTATCCTCTTTTCTTTGACTATGGGAACTGTTTTAAGGAACTACTGTCCTTGAGTATTTGGACTGAATGTCACTAAAGCGTGATATCTCAACTGATTCAACAGGAAGACACTTTATTATGTTGTTATAGTAGCAGATGTGAGCAAAGAAGCCATCAGGGTGTAAATAACAATAGAGCAGATGATGCACTTCAATTAACCATAAGCATATGAAAAATAAATACATTAATATACAAAATATATTTTTGCTTTCTAAGATTCATTTACCTCCTGTTACCATCAATGTCAAGTGAGCCATAATAAACAAATAGGACTTCTAGGGTGAATTTCAAAATAAAAGCCAGGTCAAACTGTGTCCCGTGGTCGAGAGAAAATCTGTGGTAAATAAAAAGTGGCTTTCCTCCCACAATATCAGAATCACATCATAAAATAATAAACAGGTAATAAATTTACTATTCTGGTCATTTCAATACTGCAGTAGCCTGCTACTGTTATCGACACGCAACAAACTGAATTATTTTAATTTGAAGGCAAACGTTATTTTCATCGGTATTTTCTGCGAACTTGACACACCTCATAAGTTCTGGCCCAGCAGCAGTGTGAAGTTAACAGGAAAACGGCCCTGAAAATACAGGAACACTGTGACTTCAAAATAAAACTCCCATAAATACATGACACACAGATGGGTTGCACACAAGAACATAATTACCAGTCTGTAAACACCACTTTGATTAATTCTTTATTTTTGCTTTGATGGTGAAATAAGTGCTGAAATGAATAACATACTTTAATACTGTAAAATTGTAGCCCATTTGTGCACTTGTGGTGTTTTGAGCATTATTTGAAGTCTGTAATTTCACTCGGCCCCCGGTAATTTGACAGGATACTTAACAGTGCTTGAAATTATGGAGAGCCAATCAGGTCATTATTTGTCTCCTTTTCCCTTCCATTCGATGTTTTATATCTGTTTTAGTATAGTTTTATATCGCCAGCTGGCGTTTATAATATTCAAGTCCAGCACGGGCCACAGCATGGAGTGTGGACTAGTAGCTGGAGAGGTGCCAATTCACCACCTGGGCACTGCTGAGGTGCCCTTGAGAATGGCACTGAACCCCTAACTGCTCCACTACACTACGTGACAGCCCCATCACTCTAACATCCCTCCCCCAGCTGCATGTCCACAGGTCCTGTGTGTGTTTGTATTTCGTGTGTATTTCTTGTGTGTAAAACTGTAAAAAATGGAGTGAAAATTGAATTTCCGGAAAGGGATTAATAAGTAATTGTTCTTCTTCTTTTTCTTCTTTAAACGCTGTTGCAAATGGCAGTCGGCGTTCATGAGTGCAGCCCCATCTGCCTGCACACTATGACCAGCAGTGTTTGTGAGAACAGCTCTATGTGCCTTGTTTTTTTTAATCAACATTTTCCCCCTACTTTATTCAAGTTCAAGTTCAAGTTCAAGTTCTATTTGTCACATATAATCGTACAGGGTATAATCATAGTGAAATGTGTGACCATTACCTCCTTCAATTGTGTAATAAGAATAAGTGTAAAATAGAATAAGAATAAAGAATAAAATACATAATAAATAATAATGTTAACTATAGTAGTAACTTGAATAATAAAGTAAGTAAAAATAGTCTTTCTTAGGCAGTGTCCTCATTCAGGATCCTAGTGGCCTGAGGGTAGAAGCTCTTCCTGAGCCTCTCAGTATGGTATATCTGGTATCTTCTTCTCGACCTCGATGAGGGTGATGCCCTCGTGGATGGAGTGGCCTCCCAGGTCAGGCGGTGCTGGTGCCTGTTGAGCTCCAGCCGGTGAATACAAAAGTTCAAAAGTGCTCAAAAAACAACTCAACTTTCCAATATAGTTACATAACTTTTGGAATTTCTATGCAGGACATGAATGTTGAATATCTTGCAAACAATTTGATTCTGCTGGCCATCTTTGTAAAATCCTTGAGACATATTACAAGTAAGAATTTATTAAAACTAGCCTACTTCACTCCCTAGAACTGTATTTTAAGTAATCCTTTCTCTGACACATTTATAAGACATGCGTGTAAGACATGTTATCCTTTTTTATATGTCATTTATTTTGATTATTTTACTTCCTAATTAAAATAATTTTCTTTTATCAGTATTTGTGGCAGTCTTGTTCTCAGTTGTTTTGCATAGAACTAATATTCTACAGATCCCCCACTTTTGTATTTAGTGAAGTAGACGGGGGGAAAAAGTTAAGTTGGCCAAGCATATGTACACATACAAGGAATTTGACTTTGAGGAGTTTTTTTTCATTGTTCTCAGTGTACATACACAGAAATATATATAACAGCTAAGGACAAGCAACAAGTTGATTAAAAAAGTATATTTATTTCCTTACATTTCGCCAGTGTAAACAGATGCACGCAGGCATTGTAGTCGCTGTACAGGATGGCGTACAGATAAACACAACAAGGAATAAACAGCAGTCGGCAGCAGGGGTCCTAGCGCACCCTGGGCTGGCACACGTGTGCAAGTGCATAGAGCTGCGTTCATAAACGCAGACTGCTGTTTGCGACAGCATTTATAAACACCAGCTGGCGATATAAAGCTATATTAAATGAGGTATAAAACATCATATGACAGGAAAGAAGACAAATAATGACCTCACTGGCTTTCCACAAAAAAATCACATTGTTGCAGTGAAAAGCCAAATCCACATGGGGGATGCAATTAAAGTAAACTGGTGATCACTAATCTCTAAGTTAGTGACCCCATCCATCCATCCATCCATTATCTATATCGCTTATCCATAGAGGGTCGTGGGGGTGCTGGAGCCGATCCCAGCTGGCATTGGGCGAGAGGCGGGGTACACCCTGGACAGGTCACAGGGCCGACATATAGAGACAGACAGCCGCTCACATTCACACCTACGGGCAATTTAGAGTCACCAATTAACCTAACCTGCATGTCTTTTGGGTTGTGGGAGGAAGCCGGAGTAAACCCAGAGAAAACCCATGCAGGCACAGGGAGAACATGCAAACTCCACACAGAAGGGTGGCTTCGAACCCAGACCCTGTTGCTGTGAGGCGACAGCGTTAGCCACTGCACCATCGTACAACCCTAAATCAGCGACCCTTCTCTTATCATTTATTGACTACATGATAACGTCTTATGTAATCAGAGTTGGACAGCGTTGTTCTCAGTGATGCATTAATCAAGATACAGGGATTTTGCCATGATTCAGTGTTTACTCATTTCAGTTTTCACACCAGTGCTTTTTAGTCCGGTTAAATCGGACTCTGGTTCGTTTTCCTCCTTGGTGCGATTCGTTTGGGCAGGTGCGAACACAGTAATCGCACTCAGATGCAGACCAAAACAACCGCACCGAGACCCTTTAGAGGAGGCGGTCTCGGTCCGGTTCCAAACCAACTCTGGAGCGGTTCATTTGTGGTGGGAACCTGATCCGACCTTGATCCGACCCAACTACCAGGTGTACACCTGTAGCCAGGTGTGCTTTGCATTCTGGGATGTGACAGAGCATGCAAACTGTTTCTATTATTAGCAGCAAGCTTCCATAGCAATGTTTCTCTCACGGAAACATGGAGTAGGGTGTGTCTGCAGACCGGAGACTTTGGGCGGGGTAACTGTCAATCATTTTTTAATTTGGCCAATCGGAGACTCACAGTCCTCTGTCAATCAAAAACCAATTTCACCAATACGCCATCTGAACCAGTTGTCAATCACTTTTTAATTCGGCTGATCATCTTTGTCACAGGAGAAGAGGGAGGTACGACACAATCAATGTTTAGATCCAAAGTTTTCAGAGGTCACACATTGATGCATCAGTATTAACAATCTAATAATGACATACAGTATATAATAATATATCAGTCACAGGAACATTTTACTGCAGAATGAGTACTTTTACTTTTGATGTTGTTTGTGTACCGCCCCCCTTATAATGCTGTGAAGTGATTCGCTGAATTAAAAAGTGATTGACAGCTGGTTCAGTATTGGTGAAATTAGTTTTTGATTGACAGAGAATTGTAACCCTCTGATGGCCAAATTAAAAAAATGATTGACAGTTACCACGCCCATTGAAAGTAGTTTCCCCGCCCTCTCAAAGGATGGATGTATTATAAGAGCTTATACTACTACTACTAATAAAATATTATATTATGTCTTCTAATACATCCATTGCAGAGACATAATTATGCACTAGTCCAGAACACAAGACCTTCTTCCTGTATTTACTTTCTTACTCCCGCCCCCAGACACATCTGACCAATAAGAGGAGTGAACGTTCTCACGTGGTTTGTAGTGAAGCGTTTTGGTTCGCTTGGCTTGTGTGAAAAGAAACGAACCAAGTGGAAAGTTTACAACCTCATCAACTGATTGGGACCAGAGCACAGGAACTATAGGTGTGAGAACACCCTTAGAGTAAGAAGTAAGAGAGCTGTAATATTTAATGTTTGACCGTTGACTTCTTTCTCATGCAGACCTATGCTGATATTTTGCCCTCATAAATGAAAACTTCAGCAAACAGCTTAAATATTCCTCCCACCACGTGCCTGTCATTCAGTGCGCGCTTTGAGGTAGTACCTCACAGTGGGGGCTTGGTTTGGGAACCGGAGGGTCGCCGGTTCAAGCCCAGCACAGACCACAGTACGGAGTGTGGAGGGGTAGCTGGAGAGTTGCCAGTGCACCTCCTGGGTGCTGCCGGAGAGACCTTGAGCAAGGCACCGAACCCCTTCCTGCTGGAGGGGCGCCTCAGCCCCGTCACTCTACCATCTCTCTCTGTCTATAGGTCCTGTATGTGCTTGTGTTTAATGTGTGTGTAATTCATGAGTGAAAAAAATCAACCCCCCCGCCCCCCCCGGATAAATAAAGTAATTCTTCTTCTTCGAGTTTTATTTTGACAGTTATAACCGGATATGTAATCATTTATCGCGTGCAGCTTGACCATGGCCTGTCATCTGACTCTTTTCCTGTTGGGAGAGAAAAGTTTTGAAACCCCACCCTCTGTGCTGCCTCTAAGCACACACGTAGAAGTGGTTCGAGGTCCTGACGAGTGAACAGCGACCGAGGAAGAGGAACATGAGAAGAAGTTATGACGGTGTTATTGCGCTGTTTGTTTGGATACCGGCTGTAACAACAAGGCCACCGAGCCGGACCAGGCCACGCGCTCAACTCCAAGTAGGAACTATCGGGATTTGTTTTTGCTGCGTGTTTCTCTCTGGAAAGTGAAGCCAAGCAGGTTTGGATAGCCCTTCCTGTTACAAAGTCGGCGGCTCCAAAGTTTTATGTTGTGATAAAGCCCAGCTCATTGTGTGCTTCTGATAACACCGTAAGTATGGACACTCTCGCGCAAATGGATGCGGGATTTCCCGCGGGAGCACCGCAAAGTTGCGGTCAGACGCGGTTATTGGACATTTGGGCTTAATAATGAGACCTGGTCCGCACTGAAACTTGTCTTGAAACACTGGTTGGCTGGACTGAATGCTCCTTTCCTGCTATTCTTCTCCGCTTCTCAGCGCTTCCTGCTTGTGGTGGCCACTGCACTGACTGGCTAAAAATACATAAAAATTCAAAATGGACAGCTAAATGTAGTGAGGACCTTAATTTGTAGTTGCAATTGCAACACTTAGCATTTCACAGCAAGCTTTTGGACCCTTTAGTTTTTGTCCTTACACCAGTTTTCAAAATCAGAACTCAACAGGTGGCAATTTTGAATGAGGGAAGAGAAGAGCTAATTTAGCCATAATGAGGTGATTCAAGAGCCTCTTAAATACAGGCCAGTTAAATTATATTGTGCTCAAACCATGTTTTGGGAAACCACACACAACATCACTTGGACAGAGAGAAAGCCAGTGCAGACAGTACTGCTTTTCTGAGCTTTGAAACACGTAATCAAACAAAAAGCAACCTCTTGACCCATTCGGCATTTTCAAACGGAGAGCTTTGCATTTAATGTCAAGCCGAATGAAAGACGCTCGCCGTTCAGATATCTTTGAATCCTCTCCTGTAGCCCGCTTGTTGGTCAAGCTTTTGAACACATTTCACTGGTCCCTGATGAACCAACCGCAAAGACAAGAAAGGGAGCGAGGCGCAATAAAGTACTCCTTTGTACTTTATTTTCAAACCCTTGGGGTGCAAAATCAGATCCAGTCAAAACATCTGCTTGAGGCTCCATGGAGCCGCTGAAGAACATATTCAGTCGTGGCCCACTGTCAAACTGGAAAAATTTGGAACAATCACAAAAAGGGAACTTCACCAACCCTGTGTGGACAGCCTTATTCGACTATGAGGCGTCCTGTAAAGATGAACTCACCTTGCGTAAAGGTGACCTGGTGGAAGTCCTGTCTCTTGACTCTGAGATATCAGGGGACGAAGGCTGGTGGGCGGGTAAGGTCAACAACAAGGTGGGCATCTTCCCATCCAACTACGGCTCCTTCAAGCCAAATGGATACGGGAAGCTTCCAGGCAGCGGCGTGGTCACCGAGCTCGGCCCGGCCGTGGTGGGCGAGTTCGAACCCGAGGCGGTGGATTTCCGGGAGCTGAGCCTGGAGGAGGTCATCGGGGTCGGGGGCTTCGGGAAGGTGTATCGCGGTACATGGAGAGGCGGGCTGGTGGCCGTGAAGGCCGCCCGGCAAGACCCGGACGAGGACATCAGCGTGACGGCGCAGAACGTCAGGCAGGAGGCGCGTCTGTTCGCCATGCTCACTCACCCCAACATCATTGCCCTGAAAGGCGTCTGCCTGCAGGAGCCCAACCTGTGCCTCATCATGGAGTATGCTTCAGGTGGGGCCCTGAGCCGGGCTCTGGCGGGGCGTCGCATCCCGCCGCACATCCTGGTCAACTGGGCCGTGCAGATAGCCAGAGGGATGTTGTACCTGCACAGCGAGGCCATCGTCCCCGTCATCCATCGGGATCTCAAGTCCAACAACAGTAAGTTCTTCAAGCCTGCAGTGCAGGTCATTCATCAATCACACCCAGTCTGGGCACAGCCTGTCAGTGTTCGACTGATGAAAATAAAAGGTGCTGACATATTTACTGGGTTGTCTGTGTGGCAGTGATGGAACATGGTGTACTGCTGTATATAAAGGCTTCTCTTAGTGATTACAAGTCAATATCTAGAACAAAGGCAACCTTTTTTAACTCTCTCAACATACTGTGAGGCCTGTGCTCCTGTAGAATTAATAACTCAAACATCTCATTAGTCTGGGAATTTGAATTATCTCTCTACTTTCTATCCTGTACCACAAGAGTTATATTTCAAGATCATGACGAAGCATTAAGACACAAGATTAGTGGTGCAACAACACGTCTTGTTTTTGGACCGTAGCCCTGTCATGTGACTCTCTCTGAGGTAGGCAAGGCTGCAGATACTGAAAGGCCTGCAAATATGTGTTGTTGATAGGACGAAATGCTAACATAGGTCAGAAATTCAAGAGGAAGCTCTCCGTCTCAGCACCGTCACTACTCACACTTTGGACTTTGATGCCGTTCGGTGGCAGAGGGAGAGGTCTTGCATCAGTGTTTCGGCCCCTCGCGGCCGACACGCACGCATTGGACCTTGTCATCAAAGACCGCACTGCAGAGAGATGTATCGCTGATAAAGCTTACGAAGCAGATTAACTGCCTTTCTCAGCTCTTAACGGTGCTTTTAGGTAACCTAAACACCGAGCCACCTCAATTTTACAGGAGCCTCCCCTCTGTTATTATCATTCTTGTGATGCAGCATGTAATCCCTGCCAGCTCTGTGGTTGTATCCGTCGTGGTTCAAACGATTCTCAACCTCCCTCAGCTCATCCTCCCTGTTACTGCAGATCCTGATAGTTAAAGTACACCAAAATAGAAAGAGATCATGGTTGCTCCCTGTGAAAGTGGAAACAACTGACACTGGAAAACATTGAATACTGTAGGTTCTGAGAATATGACCTTGGTTAGGACGACTTCAAGGTTAACTCCCTTGATTCCCAGCTTGTTTAAAACAAAGGATCCCTTTTCAGCACATCCTAAGAATACCTGTCTCCCAGACTTCTTCCAGCGTTTCACTTTTGAACTGTTTCGCTCATTGACCATCGACCATTCCTTCCCCCCGTTCCCTTCGGCATCCGCCCACGCTCTGTCCCACCCTTCGCTTATCTCCACCCCTGCGTCTAGTTGTTTCACGGTACGACCTCTCCACTAGAAAAAAGTCTCCTGTAGCGCAAAAGAAAGTGGAATTATGTTAATATAGTGTTTGTATATGAGGCAGGCCAAAGCGAACACAATCCCTCTCTCTGTGAGCCGGGCGATGGTATCGCTCTCCTGCCTCCTCCTGCCTCTTGCTTTTTTAATTCTGGCCTGCCCCTACATGTCTCTATACAGCCATAACCCTATTGTGCCACTGAGCAATATCCTGTTGTGGTGGTGGAAGGGGGCGGGGGGGTGGGGTGGGGGGGTTCATTTCAAAAGACGCTCTGTCAGTTTGACAATAATGTGCCGCGCTGTAAGTGAAGTGCTGACAGGTTTAATGCACAGGTGCATCTGAACATAAGGACATTTTAAAGGAAACGTGCACCATAAAATACTGCACAGATCGAGGGGCGGTGAGGCTGACAGTACAAAATGTACTAAAGCATCAATGGTAAACCAAGGAATATGGTGTCAGTTCCTCAGAATAACGGTGCAAGTTCTTCTTTCTAGAGCTGCCATTTTGCGTCGGCGCCCTGCAATCATACAGGGAGAAATCTGTCAAAGGGGAGGCGGAGAGACCTATTTTCCGACTGTGGCCTCAAGTGGACCATAATGCAACGCGACAGCAAGACATGTTCATCACCAGAAATGTAGAAAATACTTGAGTAATAGAGTTCTCCCAAAACAAAAAATAACTCCTAAAAGATCACTCTTTTACCACCCAACCAAAACACTAGGCGAAGAAAGTGAGCACCTGCACACTACTACATTAAAAAGACTGTTTTTGACCATTAGGCTGTTACAGTGATGGAGGTGAGGAGTCATTAACCCCTGAAGGGCTTGTAAACGAGTGCTGAAAGTTGCAGTCGTAGCTAATGACCAGCGGAGCACTTCGTCCCGTTTGGAAGGTGCTGATTGAACAGGATCATTGACGAAAGCACACGGCGGGGCGCTTGAGTGGAAGCCCGAGGCCATAACTCAAATTCCACCAAAAGTACACAGAGCAGAGAGCAGTGGAGCCTCTTTCTCTCACTTTTGTGTCCATATATCTGGGGAGGAGAGTTGGGGGATTTTTCACACCCTATACCACTCAGTCATTTTCTGTTTTTAGCAGACTCGTGTTTTTGTATCTCATAGTTATCTAAATCAGGTTTCAGGGCTTTACCACACACTGTAAGCCATACAGTTTCCTGCAGGAAACACTGAATCCTTTTAAAGTCTTAAATTTCTTTTTCTGCTGCAGCAAACAGATCTACTCTTTAAATCCCACTTCCTGTGCTGTGTTTTGAGTGCAAATGATCTACTTTAAAGGGAAACATTTGCATTTTTTAAAAATGTTTTGTTCGATGATATCTGAACATTCAGTGGTCAGAATGCTGTTGTTTTTATCAAGTAATTTAGGTTCACCTTATTGGCTAACCTCAGACTTTGAACCACGACCACGTTAGCTTTCTAGCTAATGCCTACTTGTCTACAAACAACATGTCTTGCATTACACCTCGGTGTGCTGAACAAGCCACCAAACATACAATGCAATGCCTCAATTTGCAGGTTAGACAACTAATTAGGGGCTTAAAGACTAAAGGGGCATTTCTGAAATATATCCCAAGACATTTTTTCCTCTCAATATCAAAAGAATATTAACAGTAAATTTGTCAAATTAATTTGATATGGTTTTTAACTGAAAAAAGGGATGACTTTTGTCATTTCTGGTGGACTTTGAAGCAGCAATTGATTTTGTTGTTTGGCCACTAGGGGTAGTGAAACAGCATTTAAACACAACACAGACATATTATCACCTTAAAAAGTTGTTATGGTGAGCAAACAGTTGCTCATTTACACATGCAGCAAATACAGAGCAACATTACAATTTATTTATAGTCATGTGTCTGCTCCTAAGAAAACTATCTGGCTCTTTAGCTCTTAAATAATCCGCTGTGTTGCAGTATCAACATATCTTCTCGCTGCAGCTACAGTAAACATCTTGCTATCAGTAACAGCCTTCAAAAGCTCATTCAGTCCAACTGCAGTCGTTACACTGTCAGTTACTGTCAGCGCACAAAGCCTCCATAGACCCAAAAACAGCTATAGGCATCGCCACACGCCATAAAACTCTGCAGAGGCTTTAGTTAGAACTGGTAAAGGGGAAAGTGCCAAGCTAAGCACTTGCTGGGCTGGAACTCACAGGCCTTTTTTTTTTCAGGAAGAAGCCACAGTTAGATCTTGGATCAACATGTCTTTTTTTTTTTT
>NTHP01000538.1:281857-292757 GCA_003416845.1 Oplegnathus fasciatus
TCCACGAGTAGACAAACATCTGATACATCCCTCTACCAGCATGTTTTCATTCAGGGCCCCCAGTGCCCCACACTGCAGTGCACTCAAAACATCCCCCTGTGTGTCTGCGTCTGAGTGCCCTGTCGGCCCGGGCGTGTGATGTTTGCATGTGTGTGGTGGACTGCACTCCTGTTACCGTTGCACTTGCACACACACACACACACACCACCAAGTCTGAACATGCACCTGTGTTTCACTAAGGCAGTCGTATTATCATTTAACATGTGTTGTTTAGGTGATAAGTGAGCCAGTGAGGCAGATTAGCTGGCCATTAGAGAGAAGGAACACTATAAAAATCCTATCTACAGGTGGAAATTTAGCGGTGAAGAATGTCAACAAGGCTTGACTTTTGCTGTCAGCTTGCCAGTCATATATTTTATTGGCGGCCACATGTACTGTATTGAATGAGACAGCACGACTGATGGAACAACAAGGAGATATTTATATTCCTTTTGAGTTACAATGTCAGGCCTGAATCACATATAATCCCTGTTATAAAATAAGTTTTCACAATAATAAATCTCAGTTTTGTGACACTATCTTCAGCTGATAAAAGACAATTTGATCCATAGTCAGTTCATAAAAGCATTGAAAACCATGCCCATAGTGTCTTTGACGTCACCCATAGGTGTACAGGGATTTAAGTTCTCTGTCGCTACGATGGATTTCTGTCAATTGGATAGGTAGCTGATTTGTACAGGCATATAATCTACTTGGATGTAGGCTTCCACACGATCTACAAATATGTTGCACCATTATTGATGATCTTATGTGACGTTGGTTTCACTGCACAGCACGTGCTGTGCATTTATCGCCTTTTTCAGGCACCCATATGTTGAAAGCAGCTGCAAGTGAAGTCTGATCTGTCGCCCCAGAACTGGAGCTAGCTGATTTATCATATAGCCTGGCCTATAGCCTATATATCTTGTTAGGCCACAATATTCTCGAATGTCTAATCCGTCTTTTGACTAAAATGCTTTTAACGTAGGCTTGGCTCCCCATGTCCATTTCAGATGGGCTATAGCTGTATTGTTATTAATGTTCTCAGATAATGGAGTCCTATAGGCTAACTCACTGACTCCGCTAGAAGACTGGGCCTTAGGACTTAGGCTAAGGCCTGGGACCTAGGCTACTAATTAAAGCCACAGATGGAATATAGCAATAATATGTATAATAATAAAACAATCAGAGACGACAATATAACCCCAATGTGTATTGAAGTAGGCTAATCAATTAATCACGTCTCGGCGGACGCACGAACATTCAACTTTAGCCTACACACAAGCCGATGTTAGATTAGATTAGAACACTAAAATATATGTGACAAAATGCACCAAAACCCCCAAATTATGGGAGTCTTGATGTCCAGCAAGGAATAGAAATAGTTCAAATACAAATAAAGTTAATCAAGATTGCCATTAAAGTCAAAGTTTGTGATGAAGAAGGAGTGGTTCAAAGAGGAGCAACCCGGAATCTCCCCACTCTTAGGAATGACTCACATCTTCTGACCGAGAATGTGAAGTGAACTGTGAAGATGTCCTATCCGTCTTCATTACACAATATAAACAACTGGCAGCACACACAGTGCGTAGCATAATTCAGAGTAATGGAAAGAAAATAACACGTTTTTATTGATAGAAAATAACATGTTGTGCTATTTGTTTAGTAGGGCCTGGGTGTGCTGTTATTTTTCTGTTCTCTTGACTGTAGCTGGAGCCAGATAATCCAAGGGGCAGCAGAGGGTGGTACAAGCAAGGAGCAACCACTAGGGCTGCCGGCCTGAGAGACCTGTCAATCAAGGCCTTAATAGCCTCTTAATGATTTTTAGGAAACGCTGCGAGTATTTTTATTCTCAGGAGGCGTAACATCAAATGTCAAGTGCAGCAGAAAGTGCATCGTCAGGAACTAACCAATCCATAAACACGGCTGCATCGTCAGTGCCTGCTCTCTGACTGGCAGATCCGAGGGGTGCCTGGGGTGTCCTGGCTGGCAGGGAGCGGAAGGGGGGTCATCTGGGGTAGAGCTCAGCTGCGTTGCTGCTGGCTCAGAGTGAGCGTGGTGATGAGGCAGAGGAGAGTTTGCTATCTTGACTTCATGTGCAGCTCAGCCAGCTGCCTGGCTACAACATTTCCCTGCTGTCTCTATTGTTTTTTATTATTTTGGAGGAGACGGGCAGGCAGAATCCAGACTCACACTTGGGTATAGGTCTGGAGATTTAAGAGATTCACACACGTGAGCGAGGACAGAATTCAGCCGTAGGTTCTTCAAGGCTGGTACTGATAACAGCATTTTCAGATCAAAGCTTCCAGAAGCTGAGTTTGTGTGTGGATGTTATCTTGAATTTTGACTGTTTTCATATCCTCAAGATGAGGTTCAGAGTTGATATATAGTATGCTATGTTGAGCCGCTTAAAGACAAACGGGCATTTGCTGTCTTTCGGAGAATGAGATGAGAAGATCGTTATCAACCTCACGTCTGTGTGTAAAGTTCAGTGCAGGAACCGGGAGGTGTTTAGCTTAGCATAAAGACTGGAAGCAGGAAACTATGTTAAATTTAGGTCGAGATTTCCAGACAACAGCCAGTGGGATGATCAATATTTAATCAAATTATGTCCATATGCTAACATTTTAATAAGTTTTAATAAGAAAGTAATCGTGGCCTAATACTGTATATCTGCACCATGTAGCCTGTGTGTTCACATACAGCATACACTATGTACTGTAGGTGTGAATTGAGATGCGCCCACCCGAGCTTAGTCATGAAAGCAGCAGAATATGTGTGTGTGTGTGTGTAGTCGGAGCAGGATGAGTGAGGGGGCAGAACAACAACTGCAGGAAAAAAGGAAAAGCAGAGCAGACACTGGAGGGTCAGAGCGCACAGGAAGTAGAGAGGTTTCCAGAACTCAGCCGGAGTGAAATCTGTTGTTGTTTTTTCCCTTCTCTAGTCCGAAACCTCGTTCTCAGCTCAGCCTCTTTCTCGCCTCACAGATCACAAGACAGTTCCTATGCAAATGAGGAAAACCCCACTTGTCTGCTCGTGGAAGAGAAAATGGTTATGAGGATGAGGACGCATTTGTTTTAGAGTTCAGCGTCAGGAATGTTGTTCATCAGTGTAGTAAAGATTGTGACTCAATTCAATTGCTTGGCCCCCATTATTGCTGCTTGCAGCTTTCTCGAGAACCGCTCATCCAAACACCTTCACACTCGACACTGCACTTCCTTGGGTCCTCAGCAATACACCCGCCAAGTGTTAAGTTGAGTTCATTTTAGTTAGATTAGAAATTAACAAAACATAAATGAACAACAAAAAATTAACAAACAAGTGGTTCAAAGTTTTTCAGAAAGCAGACAAGGTAAAAAGTATCATAGACACCCAAAAAGAAACCGCATCATATAAGACAGCATGTTTGTGTATTTGCATTCGTGCTGATTTAAGGTCTCCCAACTACGGTTTGGAGCCGCTGATCTGGAAAGGGAACATATGCAATCACGTTAATCACGGAATCGGGCTCCGAGTAGAGTAACAAACGCGTTTACCACGAAGTGTTCCCAGACTTTTGACTTATATGAAGACGGCGGCTCCACCACCTTCTTCTCCACCGTCTCCGCCATGATGTGTATGTTTACTTCTTGTTAATGAAACGAGTTGATTGCTGCTCTCATTGTGATCGGCGCCCTCTCTAGGAGACATGAAGCTATGACATCCTTTAGTATGGTAATGTCAACGGGCAAAACACAGGAATCTCAAGCTACACTACAAAAAAACATCGATACTTGACGCAAATGCATTGATTATGCATCATGGGAATAAAGGTGATGATATATCGTTAAATCGATTATTTGTCCCACCCCTGATAACAACGCGGTACTGATGCCAAAAAGCACATTAATGTTAATGTAAGGTCACTATTGATCACAGACAGTAACAAGCAATAATATATCCCTTTTCCACTGCAGGGACATTTCTAAGTACCCAGGAACCTTTTTAGCAACTCAGAACTTAAACTGCATTTTGACCCTAGTAATCAGGATCTAAATTTAGTTCCTGAGTAGTAGTTAGATGAGTTTACTGCTGTGAGTGTCACTGATTGGCCAAACACAAGCCCAAAGCAAGCAGACAGGTGCTCTGCTGTTTACAGGCTGCCTTGTGCCTTATTATGTTTTCTCTGGAACATCATTTGAAACATCAAGGTCATGCCACAATAAATTACCAAAGAACAATAATTTGAATAATCTGTTATTAGTCTATCCGCCCAGTCTTCTTGGTTCTTCAGATGTGGTGTAAACTCAAACAGGAATGCTCAAAAGCTTCAGTTTGTTATATCTTGGAGATATAATGCAGTGCATTTTCTTTTGTACCTGGTCGTGTTGGATCTGTCACATTTACATCCTCAGAACATCAGTGCACCCTCCCACCTCCACCTTACTACCTTGGCCTCCAAGCCTCTGGGGGTCAACCGAGTAATGACCCCCTGTCTGAGTTGGTAAGGAAATGGCGGTACTGAAGGTTAAATTTCAACACATGAGCACTGGAGCCTTGTTAATAAGTCACCATTTTCAGGACCGCACAGCCTTTTACCCAGCAACAGAAACTTTGCACAGGGAATCATTTATTACCCCCCTCTGATAGCATTAATGTGGATGCGCAGAAACAGAATATTCTCGTGTGTGTGTGTGTGTGTGTGTGTGTGTGTGTGTGTGTGTGTGTGTGTGTGTTGGAGGTGTTTTGGACTGTCACTCTCATTGTGATTAGCTTTCAGCCTGTGTTTAATAGTGCTTAATCAAAGCAGGATTGTCCTGGTTTGATATCTTTTTCTGTTACCACCCTATAATATACTATAATCAATGGTTGTTTGTTCATTGCTGTGTAACTTGAGTGCTTAATATTGATTTCACATTTTGTCTCTTACAAACCAAAATCAAGCAGGACCAACACACTGCTGGGAATCTAGCTGGATCTGGTAAACAAAGCGAGAAAGGGCCACCATTAGATGTTTACTTCGAAGCAGTTGCTTTTCATAATGAAACACTCACCTCTGTAGGTTTGAAAAGTAGTGATAAATCTACGGGGGGTAGTGCAGGCTGTGGTCAGCCTGACTCAGGCTGTTGGTATATGGGAATATATCAGTTGCTGACCAGCTCACTAGAGCTGGAATGATTAGTTGATCAATTGATTAGATAGATAATTGATTGTTTTGATAATGAATTCATCATGCCCATAAATGTGCTGGTTCCAGCCTTGTCAATGAGAGGATTTGCTGCTTTTCTCTGTTTTATATCACTGTAAAGTTGAATCTTAAACAAAAGAATCACAAACAGATATGAAAATAAATTTAAAGTTTTGCATTTACATTTTATTAGATGTATATTTCTTTCTCTACGCAAACAGTCGCACAATTCAAATTTGGTAGTCTGCGGCGCGGACACACGGCATCCATACACTTTCCGACGTACAGCCAATCATAATGTGTTACGTCATCTGTAGATGCAGGACCCCGAGCAGATCCGCCAGGCCGAGCACCTACACCGGCTGATGTGCTTGGCATGGGGTCGCGCAAGCAGTCGAACACGGTGCATCCCTCTGTTTTCAGGTGTATCCTGTGCGTCGCCAGATGCTTCATTAAATTTGACGCTGAAAGCTTTCCCTTTAAGAAGCAGCCCAACAGTTAAAACAACACATTTGTTATTGACTTAAGTGATGAAATTAGAGAGCACTGACAACCTGGAACGGTAAGACTGGTCAAACCTGATCAATGTTTGCCAATAGCAGAGCATGAAGAGCGTCTTACAGTAAATTAGTCTTTTAAGTGTTTCAACACACTCCACCATGCAGAGTGATATAATAACTATATAATAATAAAACAAACATACTGTAGGGATTTCAGGTTTAACTAATGACAGCGCTGTGGTGTGGAGGGTAAATGTGAAATGTATTTCAATCTGAATCATAACTTTATCTTTACAAACATCAAATGAGGATGAAATGCCACCTCAGACTGATTGCAGAATCGTCTATTCATAGGCATCAGTAAGTTGTGGCCTGGTTCGTAAACTCAGTGACACTGCCTAATTCCTACACTCAGAGAACAACTCATTGCGGGCCCCTGAGCTGAGACGAAACTTCAGCCAAGTGAGCGCTAGTTTCATCTTCTGCACTATGATTATGCCCTATCACTGTCTCTCTCACTCTCTCCCTCACTGGCTGCCTGGTCAGAGGTTGCCAGACTGTCTGTCAGCCTATGGCCTCGTCCCTCAGGGGACAAAGCTCCCGTTCTTCCTGGGGAAAGCCCCCACCCTGCTGGAATTCTCCCTTCGCCTACGGGTGCAGCGCAGGGAGGAGGAAGGGGAGGTGGGGGGGTGGGGGGTGGAGCGAGCATAGAGGAGGCTTAGGTTGAACCAATGTGGTTATTTCAAAGCCAATATAGATATTTTTTCATGTATATATATAGCATATCCATGGACAGAATTTAGACCTTTTTTTGTGGCTTTGTGGGGTTTTTTTAGTCTCCGTATTATTTACTGGTTAGAAAAGTGAACAAAATATCCACATATATCTATATCTGTATATCCGAAATACATTTTTAGTCACATCAGCCAATATCTGATATACGCACACACTGATATATCAGTCCAACCTACCAGAGAAATGTGGTGAGAGATGGAGATGTAGCTCCAGCGTCAAATTATAGAGAAAACATAATTAAGTGAGGTGCAGAGTGAAAAGGCGGAGAGCGGCTTGGTGGAGCATCTGGCATGTTATCGTGACAGGGCTGGACGGTTAGAGAAAGACTGTAACTGAAAGGTTACAGCCTGCATCACTGCATGCACTGTATGTTCAGCACCAGCCACATGTCCTCTCAAATGTCCTTGAGCAGGATATGTTAACCCTTTAAAAGATTTTGCTCTTGGTATGTCAGGTGCTGTAGATGTTATTGACCGTTTGCTAAGCCCCTTGTAGTTACTGCTACGCCTGTGAAGCTTTCCTTTCTTGCACTGCACATATGCAATTTACATTGATAACGGTGGCAGATTTAGTTAGTCTTAGTATTATAAGTATGATATGGATGTGAGATCATACTGTTATTTCATTCTAACATAACCCTGTTTGGCTGCTCAGCTTTCATACTTGTTCGTATTTTCTAACAGTAAGAAAAAAGGCTCTCAGGATGAGGACTTACCTATGTGTTTAGCTAACGTTAAGCTATCTCAATAACATTGGCTGGGATTGTTGGAGTGTAAATCCCCCAAATCAAATAAAGAGCAGAACAGAGCTGCTAACGTTTAGGGCTGCCCCCTGAAAATCGATGAGTCAAATCATCTGTCTGCATTACAATAAAAGGATAAAACAGATAGAAGCAGCGTTTCCCATACATAGGCTCTACTTGGGCGGTAGGTAGATAAAGTCCAGATTCCAATTTTCACAGCAGGCTGTCGGCCAGCGGCAGCGCTGGGTCTAAGCTATGTAACGGCAACAACAGAAAGTTTGCTGATCCGGTGGGGTGACGGGGCGGTCTGGGATCAGACCTCCGGCACTGGTGTTTGCGCTGGCTGGCAAAGTAGTCTCCTAGCGGCGGGGAGTGAGGCGGAGAGAACTGATTAATATAGGCCCAACTGTTTCATTTGTTTATTCATTTCCACTGTGTTTTTAATGTTTAAAGTGAAAAGAAGGATATAAGACCTTGATGTCAACAGAAATACATGTGTGCTGCCTGTTTCATTATTCCAACAAATCCATATGGTAGCCCGACATTATGTGACGGCAATTCAAATAGGCCACAGTTCAAATCTTGCATCATATGCAGCTATCTTTTAAATGCTCAAAAATAAGTTCCCATCACTGTTGCATTCGACTATGTTAATGTGGTCGAAATCATCACTGAAACTGAAATGCCAATTGATTTTCTGATTGCCAGATAGTCTACATGAAAAAAAGATAAAAAGGAATGAATAGTCGAATCTTCGTATTGAACAGCCAAATCCGATTCGACTGACAAAATTCGGGTACGGCCCTACTAACGTTAGCCTAAACTCTGAAAGCATCCAGGACCGGCTTCCACACAGTACACTGGAGAAATAGTACACAGTGGATGTGCATTTTTAAAAAATGAAGTCCGTTAACCCCTCAACCTAATGAAACCTAGCTGACTAATGATGCGCTCCTTGGCCTTGGAAGTAATGCTTGGTTAGCAGATAAACACACTGTTTTGTCTGTCACCTACACTTTGGCTCCTGTATTTTTGGTTTTGCAGAGGCTAAAAACAACAAGTTTGGACTGATTTTGCACATTAGGCTGCATTTTACTCTGCTATTATGAAATCCAAATAGACCTAAGGCTCTTGTTTAATGACGTGAAGAATGCATGGAATGTAAATAGTCTGTGTTTGCCCAGGATGGACGTAGTTATACTTTATCAGTCAGGTAAGCTTATGTTAAGTCAGCCCTGGAACTTCCCATGCAAACATTCCCAGAACTGGGATTCTAGCTAAGCTATCTGTTGCAGGGTTGACTCAGTCCCAGCACCAAACTCATATCTAGGCCGCTGCTGGTAGAAGTCATGTCTGCAACTGACACACTCTTGTTTCTGAACAACAAACAATGCCAAACAGAGTCCTGTTGCCATGGAGATCTGTCACAGTGTTTTTTGTGGCGACATTGTTGGTTTCGCCTCTCTATCAGATGTTCTGTCTGGACAAGACTGATCTAGTCACGATACTTGCCATTATCCTTTGAAGGAGATGTGGATTTCCTGCTCTGTGTGCCACCTTTGTTAAGACACCTCCTCAAAATGTGATACCAGGTGAGGCATAACAGAGGATAGCAGATACAAATCCTGTGTATCTTTCCATGCATTAGCCCTGTACATTTTATATAAATCCAAGTTTATTAGGTCCAAACCTTTTCATTCATTCCCTTAAATCCTGACGTCCTACATACATTGCTGTTTCTATAGCTCTCTATACAGCTTGAGGGTCATTAAGGTTTTTTCCCATGGTTCCCTCCATAGTACACTGCAGTTATCCAGTCCAGGCTTCAGCGCACTACTTTAAACCTCTAAACTTTTCGGTACAGTTTTGAAGATGTCGGCAGTGGACTCAATGTTAAATGGGTCAGTGGCTGATTTGGACACAGTGTGTTGCAACATGCCGTCCGGTAAGCAGCTGACTAATGCAGTAGTCGTCGTCAGTATAACGGTGGTGGAAAGAGGAGGAAGGCTGGACAGGGCTGAACTGTGGATGCACTCTGCCTCAGCTCAGGAAGTGGAAGAAGAATGTGGTGTGTATGTGTGCTGAGACTGCTAAAATGCTTTTGTTAATTGTGTGGATTTGCATGTTCGTTTCTATGCTTGGTTGCGTGTGTCTGTGTGTGCATAGGTGAGTATCGTGGACCCATATGTGCATGCATGAGTGTGCGTCCCATAAGTGCAGAGTCATTGTGTATTTATTATGAATGCATGTGTTGTGAAACTGTCAGAACCCTATAATGTTTGTTCCTGTTGGCCTTTACAATAAATGTGTCTCTGCGCGTGTGTATGGGTGCATGCACTGGTGTAAGATAAGCCTGTGCACAGTCACTGCACCCAGCTGGTGTTCACCAAGAAATAGTTACATCACAAAACTACAAGCTGTCATATTACATTTCTGTTTGAGTATGGATTAAACAAACCAGACACATGGTAATTAGTGAGTTTTATAAGTGTTGGTAGTTGTAATTTTCAACTGATGGAGCCACGCTTGCTGTTTCCCCCAGTTTCCAGTTTTTATGCTAAGCTAGGCTAACTACGTCCCAGCTCACCTCCGTATTTACAACACAGATATGAGATCGATATTGATATTCTCATCTCATCTCACAGAAAACATGCAAGCATATGTGTTATTAAAATGTTGAACTATTCCTTTAAAGACAAACACTTGATTAATTAAACATATTTCTAGCATTTTTAACTTCACTGACCAATTGTCAAATTAGATATTTATGATCTAGCTTGGAATTGGAAGTGCTCGAAAATGCCATGGTCAGTGCCACCCCTTGTCAGGTCATTTTGAACTTTTGGACTGAGCAAGGCTAGCTGTTAACCCCCTTCTTCCAGTCCTGCTTAGCTAAGCTAAGCATGTCCTGACTCCAGCTCTGTACATAACACACACACGAGATCAATCTTCTTATCTCACTCTCGGAAAGAAAGTGAATAAGTGTATTTTTTTTGTTGAACTATTCCCTTTAATATTACTTAGGCCAGATACATGTAGACTAACATTAACTAATGTCTGTCTATCGAAAGTATGTGGGCAGTAGCAGGTCAAAGCATCAAACGTTTGCATTGATTATTACCTCATCAGTCACATGTCAGGTATCAAGTCTAGACGTCATAGCACACCCATACATCCCTGAAATTTAGTGTAGTGTATGTGTGCATACAAGTGTGTCCTTCAACTGCATGCGTGTGTGTATGTGAAGAGTTTTCTTATACTTTGCTACTTGTGTGCAGCTGGGTGTATTGCTAAAAAATGTCCTGTGTGTCCTGTGTTAAGTGTCTGTATGTGCATCTCTTTGCCCATGCAGAATGAGTGCTTTGTGTGTGAGTGTGCACCATTATCTACAATTCTGCTTTCTAGGCCCAGGCAGCCACTTTTAGCTGCGCCCTGTCTCGCTCAATCATATGATAACGATCAGCATTCAGCACCTCTCTCTCTCTGTGTCTCCGTCACCTCCTCTCGCTCTACCACAGCACCTACACTTCCCTCCTGTCTGTATCTGCCTGGTGCCACGTGACCCCTCTTAACCTCAGTTTCCTAAAATAGCGCTCTGCTCGTCGTGTAGAATGAACAGCAAAGGGGAACGACAAAATCAGCTCCAGCTTTTTTTTT